>NKZP01001012.1:0-113412 GCA_002370765.1 Metschnikowia similis
GGTGAAGATGCTGTCAGTTGGGATGGTCACGGTGGTGGTAGTGTGGGTGTTGACACCAGTACCTGGGGTCACAACGTCAACAGTGCAGGTGGCGACATCATCACAGTCAGAAGGAGTGTAAGTACCTGGGACGGTGAAGATGCTGTCGGTTGGGATAGTCACGGTGGTGGTAGTGTGGGTGTTGACACCAGTACCTGGGGTCACAACGTCAACAGTGCAAGTGGCGACATCGTCACAGTCGGAAGGAGTGTAAGTACCTGGGACGGTGAAGATGCTGTCAGTTGGAACAGTGACAGTGGTGGTGGTGTGAGGAGCCAGCGAGCTGCCTGGGGTCACAACGTTAACAGTGCAGGTGGTAGCCTCGTCACAGTCAGATGGAGTGAAGGTGCCTGGAACAGTGAAAACCCTGTCGGTTGGGACAGTCACAGTGGTGGTAGTGCAAGTGTTGACACCAGTGCCTGGGGTAACAACGTCAACGGTGCAAGTGGCGACATCGTCACAGTCAGAAGGAGTGTAAGTACCTGGGACAGTGAAGATGCTGTCAGTTGGGACAGTCACGGTGGTGGTGGTGTGAGGAACCAGCGAGCTGCCTGGGGTCACAACGTCAACGGTGCAAGTGGCAACATCGTCACAGTCAGAAGGAGTGTAAGTACCTGGGACAGTGAAGATGCTGTCAGTTGGGACAGTCACGGTGGTGGTGGTGTGAGGAGCCAGCGAGCTGCCTGGGGTCACAACATCAACGGTGCAAGTGGCGACATCATTGCAGTCGGATGGAGTGTAAGTACCTGGGACAGTGAAGTAGCTGTCAGTTGGGATGGTCACGGTGGTGGTCACAGCAGGACAAGAGGCGTCATTGGCGGAGACCTGGTACACGTTGTTGAATGTGGTGTCCTGTTTACCAGATGGGGTGGTCACGGTGGTAAAGAGCTTCCATTGGGTAAGCTCATTGACGTAGATGATCTTCATGGGGTAGTAAGTGTCGGCTTCCATGGACACGGTGATCAGCTTGGTGCAGTACACACCAGGAACGTAGGTCAAGTTTCCGGCCTTGGTACCCGAGAATTGGGCAACCTCAGTAACAGTGTCATTAACGTTTTCGCAGCAAGGTCCTGTGGAGCCAATAAAGACTCCGAATCCATCATCAGCGGAGAACTCGAAAGTATAGTCTCCAGTCTCGTCGGCCAAGAAGTAACCCGTGAGCGAGACAGCAAAGTTGGAGGCAGTAAGGTCAACGCCGTAAATGTTGCCCTGCTGCTCGACGTTCTCATTGTCGGTACCGCCGTTGAAGTAAAGGTCGGTGATTCCAGTCTGGGAGGCGAACTGGCCGCCGAAGTCCTGGTATCCAGAGACGAAGAACTCTGGGTGGTCGTTAGCGTACATCTCCCAGAGGGGGTACTTGTAGAATTCGGCGTTAAAACCGGTGCTGATGGTGTTGTCGAACTTGCAGCCAGAAACTGCATAGGCGGCAGAGGCCAATGCGGAGAGTACCAAAGGAGAGATGGATTTCATTGAAGACTGGGTAGTGGAAAAAAAGAGAAGAAGGGGCGACGGAAGGGCTCCTTATATAAGGAATCAGGCACCGCAAGGACTCTATCCCGAGAGGTTTTGGAGGAACGCCCTGTAAGTCTCCGTTAAGCGAGCCGCATATGCACGCACGCACCATTTACGCACGCGCTCTATACGCACCTACCCAGTACACGCGCGCCCTATACGCACCTACCCATTACGCACCCAATACGCACGCACCCAATACGCACGCGCCCAATACGCACGCACCCAGCACGGACGCCCCAAAGCCACGCACCAATCCCTAATGAAACCCAGTTGGACAGTTGGACAAGGCACTTAGGACAGCGGGCATGGCGGATTGCTGCGGTGCTAAAAATAACGTTTTGGAGCGGGGGTTTTCGCCGCGGAGGCGCAGGGAATAACGAGGGCGATTGTTTTTGCTGCTTTGAAGCCGGCTCAAGCACGGGGGTGTTTGTCATAAGCGCATGCAGAATCTCGGTTCCAGGGCAAGGCGCAGTGCCTGCACAGATCAAGGGGAAGCGAACGGGGGCTTGGCCGGCCGGTGATGAAAGGGAGTATAGGGGCCAGGGTCGAAACCCCCGAAGGCGTGTGTGGCTGGGAGCCTGAGCAAGCGCTGATAGGGGAATCCGGGGTCAGCAAGGGCTCAGTGGAATGACCCCTGTGGGTGGAACGATAATTCGGTACCTTTTTCGTGCGTCGATACGAGCGCGAATACGCGGCCCGGGCTCGTCTAATCTGCAAGTTTCTTAGCGTCCTCGAGAAACGCGCGCGCTCGTTTGGGTGGGTTCATCGCCCAATCCGGTCAGTGCATGCAACGGCGGCAAACCGCCGGGTTCGCGAGCGCGGGTGTGTCGAATGGGAGCGAGGCATTCTGCCGCCAAGCCGGAATGGGGTATGAGGTTGGTGAAAAAGTAAGGCCTCCCCAATTCGGCGACCACGGGTGTAAAAGGGGCGCGTTGCAAGTGGGAGGGCGGTTTATTTGCAACAAGGGGCTCTTGCGGATGCGGCGCCGCGTTCCGGGCGTGGGGCGATGGGTCAGGAACCATCTGCAACGGAGAACGGTGTGGGAGCTGTGAGGGGAGATCCGATGAAGTCTCCGGAAACGCTCGACTCGCGCGGGCACCACCAAAAATAGACCGGGGGCGTCCACGCGGGCGCGCATGCAGGCGCACGCCGCTTTTGCTTCCACGAGGCTTCCGTTTGCGTAGAAACGCAAAACATCGCGTTTTTCACGACCGCGCGTCTCTTGGCTCGTGCTGGGGCTAAGTCGTAGAACACGCCAAGACCGGGTGCATACAGGAGCCACGAGGGTGTGCGGACTTACGAGGGGAGGCCCACCGACCGGAGGCTTTTGTCCTAGGCCGGGGCATTTGTTCCTAGGCCGGGGCATTTGTTCCTAGGCCGTGGACACTCGTCCTGGGACAATTGTTCCTTGACCGCGGGGCCGTATGCCAGTCTTGGCAGTCTGACCATGCCATTTGAGACAGTGGCCGAGTGATGTGCAGGACGGGCCCCAATCAAGAAGTATGGAAGCCCGAAGAAAGTTAGGCCAAGCGTAGTCGCGCTAAAGAAAAATAGAGTCAGGCACCGAAGCCCAGCGCCAAAGCCAAGCGCCTGAGCGTGCCAAGCGGGCGAGGTGGTGCATAAAGCCTAAACCCGAGGGCGCCCGCGGCCAAAGACCGGGCTGTGTGCCGGAGAACGTCCGTGCAGGAGAGCGGGCGTGCAGGAATCTGCAAACTTAAGCCTAACAAACGCCCACCCGCCCAAGATACGATACCCGTGGCCGGCGGCATGCGCCAACTTAAAGCTTGGATATAGCGTGACATGCCATTACGACACCGGCCCAGCATGCGTGCGCGGAGCCGACCCGTTGGGCGGCACGATATTCTTCCCGTGCCTCCAAGACCCGGTTCCGCGAGGCGGGCGTGCTTCCATGCACTGCGGTCTTGCGGCCCACGGAAGACGGGAGACCAAAGGGAGACTCTGGACAGACGTGGAACGCCTCTACGAAAGGGGACGGCCGAAAGGGGACGGCCAGACGTGGGCCGCCTGTACAAAGGGACGGCTCTGTACCAACCAGTACAAAAGGAACGACTGTACCAACCAGTACAAAAGGAACGACTGTACAAACCTGTACAAAACGGGACGACTCTGTACAAACCTGGAAAGTGGGTACGAAAAAAGACGACTCTGTACAAACCTGGAAAGTGGATACCCAAAAAGACGACTGTACAAACCTGGAAAGCGCACAGTACAACTCGGTACCAACCTGGCAAACCTGTACAAAAAAGACAGCACCTCTACCACCAAGAAATACTGAATCCGTCCGACTGAACGCCGTCCCCTCAACACGCAGGGTCTGTATTTATCAGCACGGCTTCTTGGCATGTGAGTCATAATAGACAGAGCGGCGACAATAGGGGTCAAGCTACAGCGCTGGCACGGGAGGGCCGCCAAGAATGGCCCCGGGCGTTCCATACATACAAGTGCATGACCATAGCGAGCGCAAATTATAAGGGCATGGCCCGATTGGGCGTGGATGGGTAAAGAGGCGGTGTGGAAACCGCGCGGAAATAAGCTTGTGCATCACCAGAAACGCCAGTGCATCACCAGAAACGCCAGTGCAGCAACAGAAACGCCAGTGCAGCAACCGAACCAGTGCATACCGAACCAGTGCAGCAACCGAACCAGTTCATACCGACCCACTGCATACCGAACCAGTGCAGCAACCCACGCCTCAATCAAACCACCGCATTGCATGCAATGGGGCGACCATTCGCGTGGGTGGGCCAATTTTGCGAGGGTTTCCGAAAAGCGCGCAGGCGGTGTGCAGGCCGGCTCCCTCTCGACTATCCCCGGTGTGCACACCGTTGGCGTGGGTGCGGGTCCGCCCGCCTCTTGGCAGTACGCACCACCGGATACACCACGGTATAAACGCGGAGAGCCCGCTGTATACACGCGGGTAGCCCACTGTATACACGCGGATAGCCCGCTGTATACACCACCTTATACACGCCGTAAACACCACCGTAAACACCGCATACCAACCGTATATCCACCGTATACACCGCCCCGGTGGTAACGTCGCCCTCGCGCCCTCGCCCCAAACGGGCCTCGGTACTCGCAACGTCGGCGGCCCACCAGACCCTTGGGTGGGGCTCCCGCCCACGTGCCCGTGTTGGCACTGGCACGACCCGTGGACACGGAGCGGCAGGGGCATGTGTTTCACCAGGCTATTGCGGTGCTGTTTTCTATGTTGCTGTTTGTGCTGCTTTGTTGCTGTTTGTGCTGCTTTGTTGCTGTTTGTGCTGTGTTCTGCTTTGTGCTCCTTGGTTGCTCTCTATTCTTGTGTGATTGCTTGTTTCGTGTTGGTATGTACATGAATGGGACGGCGCTGAAACCCTCGTTAGGCGCGGTACATAAATAGCGCCCTCCTCCTTCACCAGCCCATACCCTCACCAGCCCATACCCTCACCAGCCCATACACTCCCCGGCCCATACACTCGCCGGCCTGGGGGCTTGGCCAGGGTGCCTGCCCATGGTTCTGGGGTGGACCCGGGCCCTGGCGCCCGCCCTCGCTGGTGGCTTGTGCTCGGATTCCTGAACCCACGGCGTTCAAACTAGCCGCCCTGGAGCGGTGCACGCGGAAGCCTGTTCGTGGCCTGTGCAGTCTCCTTGGCGGTCGGTATGGCACCGTTGCTGGGATTTCCTGGGGCTCTGTCTGTGCTCTTTTGGTGCTCCTGGTGCTATTTTTGGTGCTCCTGGTGCTCCTGGTGCTATTTTTGCTCCTTTCCTCCTTTCTCATTTTGCATCTTTTGCTCTTCTGGTGTTCTTTTGCTCTTTTGGTGTCCTTCCGCTCTTTTGGTCCTCGCTCTTTTGGTCCTGCTACCAATGTATGCTCCCACTTGCGTAGTCACTGCTGACGTAGCAACACAGCTGACTTGACTTCCAGCGACTATCCACTCTGGCTATAAGCAGCCAGCCGGGCGAGCCTGAGGTTATCACCCCGAGAATGCACAAGTTACCGGTCAGGACGCTGACACCACAGTACTAATGAGGAATCCTTTCACATGGCTTTCCAGATTGACCAAATCTGCAAGCAAATGATCATTTCCAGTCTTGAGCGTAGATGCAATTCTTGAGCCGGCACTAAACCAGACAAATGACTCCATGCACTTCTTGAAAGGCAGTGGCGAGACTCCCGAATGTGCCGACAGGATTCCAGTACACGCCCATGTGCATGGGTGCATACAAATGTATACGAATGTGTACATCCATTTCTCTTTTCCCATTTAATTCCTCCCTCCTGAATGGTTTAGTGCCGTGGCTGACGGCCCCAACCGGCATCCCTTACTGACTTGGTTAGTGCCCAGGCTGAACTGCGATATTCCAGCACCCCCAGTCGTCAAGATACCCAGGCCCATCATTACACAGTTGCGCAGCTGCGCCACGGTGGAGCACTGGGCGTCTCGAGCGCAATAGTTAGAGCCCTCGTACGCATGGGCTCATGACACTTTGTGGGTGGGGTGATTACACGATGCGCTCTGGACTCAAACATGCGCACGGGTCGCCGGAACGCCGCAACATCGGAACGCGGCAACATCGTCACGGAAGGTGGTTCCTGTATTCCTGAGTTTCCACAAGGCACATCCGTCTCGCAACTTTGATGGCCCAAAACGTTGCCCGGGAAGACGGAATGGGACTGAATGTCACTGGCTGACTGTGACTGACTGAATCTCACTGGCTGACTGTGACTGACTGAATCTCACTGGCTGACTGTGACTGACTGAATCTCACTGGCTGACTGTGACTGACTGACTNATCTCACTGGCTGACTGTGACTGACTGAATCTCACTGGCTGACTGTGACTGACTGACTGTGGCGCTGACTCTGACTCTGACTCGCTGACAGTACCTGTGTGACTTTGAAAGACTCATGATAACCTGCTTGCCTAGCAAAATTCCAGTGGGAGCAGACCACATGGTAGGGCGTGGCCTGGAGGACCATGGATCCGGCGTCGGGCCAAGTGGTGCTTGCACATGAGAAGACATGCTTCCGCCTCCAGGCCCACGTGTACGAACACGTGTAGGTGGATGCACGACCAAACCAAAATAGCCAGCTACTCCTGCCCCAGTCACGGGTCACGAAACACCTACCAAAGTGCCTCATGGTTTAGGGCGCGGTGCTCCAGTCTCTCATGCTCAGACCCTTCACGGACCCCTCTGATTAGCAGCCACGCTTTGGGCAATGTGGCTTCGTCGAGGGCGTTTCATCCAGGCTCTGACCGAGGGCGTTTCATCCAGGCTCTGACCGAGGGCTAGTGGTGCCGGCCTTTTGGTGGTTATGATTGGAGTGGGGGCAACATGGACGCAGGGGCCGTAACCCTGGAGCCCCCCACCCCCAAACGGGCAGGCAGCATGGGTGGCGCACGACCTTGGCTGCGAAAAGCGCATGCTTCGCGCCTAAGCATTAAGCCGACCCTCCTTCCCCTAGCGAGATCCAAGGAGTCCTGGCAGGAGAGCAGCGGGCCGCCAAGCCGTGCTTCATTGCTGAGATTTGCAGAAACCGGGCCAAGCGCCCGGGCTAATCGTCGGCACTTTCGGGCCGGGTCCCATACAATGCCTGATGGGCTTGCTTACACAACATGGGCCGCTTGAGGACGAGCGCTGGCCCATCTCCAAGTGGATGTTTGGGAACCTTTTCTTTCGCCATCTGCCGGGCTGTTTCATCCGTTGGGCCGACATCTCTTACGCATTTGGTCTTTACTCCGGAATCTCGGGTCATCTGATGTCACGGCAGACGATCCGGCAGACGATCCGGTCGTGGTGTACTACATGGGGAAGACCCGGGTGCAATTCCAGGCACTTTTCCTCGGCAGCACTGGCACGGCGAGGTACCTCTTTATTAAGCAAGGATTCTGCTTGGGGAAGCATGAGGAAAGCTTTGTTCGTGGCACTTCCTTCAGTTGCGGTGACTTCTCCTCTTTTCCTCTTCTCCTCCCCTTCTCCATGCTCACCTCTTTCTTCCGTTGGCCATACTACTAACAATTTACTAAACTTTAGTCCCTGATGATTCCAGTCCTTCACACCCCCAGTTTGGTGTGCCGCCCACCTGGACCATACCTTGCAGCAAGGGATTTGTTAGATGCAGCATGGGTAGCACGCTACCCATAGATACACAATCACCTACGACGTGCGGTTATTAGGGGAAACCGTCGATACCCCACCTGGAGAGAGGCGTGTCCAATCTTAACCGACTATCTTCGAGGCTTAGCTGTACCCCACTAGGTTCAGCGCCGTGTTTTTACCCAAATACAAACCGTGGCTTTCTCAGATGCAGGACAAAAGGCGCCTCAGGCGCCACTTGGCCTATGGTGAGCCCAAATTAGGACTTGTCTGGTCGTTAAGGTGCCCCCCCCCCCCCTTCTACCAAAGATGGCTCCATCCCCCTTGCTTTAGGGATCATCAACAAATACACCTTCTCTTAAGTACTTGACGTTAAGCAAAAGAACATAACAGGCTTATACCCATCAACTTATTCATCAATAAATGAAACCAAGCGCCAGAATCAGAAGTTCTACCTGGAGATGGATCACCATAGTGCCGCCCACCTTTCAGCACTGTATACTTTATTTAGCCTTTCTTCATTCCTTTTATACGGGTCTTTCTTTGAACTTGTGCTGACTTCGTGTCGGAACCTCCAGGGTCGTGCGCCACCCATGACTTCACTGGGGAAGAATCGTGGGCCTCCTCGTCGCAATAGCCCGATCGGGGTCCTTCAACGGCCGAGTGGAATTTGGCTTAAACACAGCCCGAAAGGGAAAGCTCCACAACATAAGGAGCCTGGTGCCTGACCCGGCCTTGGCCAGTCCCCTGTACAAGTGTCGATCCTTCCGCCCAAGACAGATCATTGGGACAGGAACGTCATGGGACAGGAACGTCATGGGACAGGAACGCCATGGGGCACAACCGTCTCTGGAGACATTCTGTGCACAGATGCAGTAAGAATAATCATGAGCTTACTTAACAAACCATTTAAAGGAAGTACGAGTGGAGCTACCGAAGCGTGCATGGGGACGCTTTGGGTGCAGGACCCCAAGACGAAGCTCGAGGCAAACGCCGGTCAATCAGAGCATCCAAGCGTAATGGCTGTGGCGTGTCTCGGCTCTTCGTCCCCCCTTTGGATGTCCCAGTGTTGGGGTTTTTGCGGGGCTCCAGGCCCTGGGCTGACTTGGCCAGGACAACTCCATCTGCACCACTGCACGTGCTTGATGATCTTAGTCCTCCCCACACATCGTATTGGAGTTTACCCAAAACAACTCCCAAAGATAAAGAGGCAGTCTTGATCGTTTTTACAATTATATCCACCCTCACATACTCCACACCCCAAAATTGGCCCGTTTTGTCCACCCCAGAATGGGCCCTTTTTGACCCGTTATGTGCACCCCAGAAATGACCGTTAGTCTATTCCATCAAATCCTTCTATTTCAACGTCGACAATGTGTGGTATTACTTTACCCCTTTTTTAGCTGCTCTGTAGATGGCTTTCGTACGTCTCCGATGTCTGCAACGGTTTCTAGTTTGGTGCGCGCTTGACGCATTGGGACCGCAGCTGGAAATATGCCACAAGCGCTCAAAAATCCACCGGGCCGCCTGGAAAGTGGGGGTAAGTCTCAGGCCGGTCTATACGAGCCACCCTGCCCCGGACCGTGCCTGCTGAACACTCGGACCCGCGCGTGCCAGACCACGGGATACGCCATGGATCCGCCTTGCTCTGGTGGCCCCTCAGGCCCGCGCGCCCGACGGCGCCCGCGCGCCCGAAACCCGTACACCAGCGGTGAGCGGGAGACTTGGAGTCGTGCACCGAAACAAGTTGAATGACTAGATTTAAGGAAGGAGGCATTTATGGAATACAAAACGATTGTTGAATAACGCTTACCAACTCATTTAAATGAAAGTCTAATTCACTTTTAGAATTCAATCACAAATGATTTCTATCGCGCCCGCCTGGGAGCGCCCGGGCTTCAAACCAGGGTTCGCTTCCTTGGAGTCAAGCTTCCCGGAAAGTACTAGGGCGTTTTAGCTCGAAACAGAATTATATCGATATCTATTTTCTTGCCAGCTTCGAACACCATGTTTCCAGGGCCTTCCTTGAGCGTCAGGACGGTCTGCACACGACCTGCGGACATCAGACCGACGTTCTATTATACAATCCCTCCCCATGCTTGAGTGACGTCCGCTTAGTCGCTGAGCTAGGCGGGCGTAGAAAGAAATCCCCTGCATCTGCCTTCTCTGCCCTGCACCCAAAAGGTCCTTTGCTGATGTGATGTTTGTGTGATCATCCCCCATTCACTTTCTCTGATGCGTGGTTCACTTTCTCTGTTCACTTTGCCTCGGGGCTCGTTTGGCGCAGCTCGCGATGGCCTTGGCCCGGCACGTTGTAGAAATGGTCCGTGCCCAAAAAAAGCGCCATTTTGTCCAACACTCGCGTGATGGAGTCCAAAACATGGTACGCCTTGGAAAGTGACCGTGAGATCTGCACCTTCTGGTCGCTCTGCACATACGAGAAGTTCCCCACGACTCCCTGAAGATTGTCCTTGCTTTCGAGCAAGGCCGCCCGGCACTCGAGCACGCCACCGTCGTCGTGCCCAACACCGCCGTAAACGAGCCGCTGCACATACGCGGCCGCTAGCTGCATCTGAAACGCCCCCTTGTGGATGGTGTCAGGGGCAGCCAAGTCCGGCGTGCAAATCTTGTCAATCTGCGCCACGAGTCCTTGCAACGTCATGCGGGGGCCGCCTGTTCCCATGAACAAACAAGAAACCGCATCCACAAATGCACGTGCCGCGGCGCCCAAGCGGCTGCTCATGGCGTTCTGGAGGAAATTGTGGTACATCTCTGCCTCCTTGAATCTGGCGCAGGGCACGGCCTCCGGCCCCCACGGGACCAACTCCACCGCCTGCACCATCGTGTGGAACTGCTGGGCCATATCCAGCGGGCTGCACTGCGAGCCCATTCCCGAGACGTACCGCTCGAGCACGGGCCCGACGAGGACGGCACACAAGCGCTCCCGCTGGTGTTTGTTCAAAAGAAAGTCTGAGCTCGCCAAATAGAGGTGCCTGGCAACGTCGCCATATTCGCGCGGACTGGAGCACCGCGAGAGTTGCGCAAGCATCACAATGGCCGCCTTAAAGACGAGCTGCGGGAGTGAATCGTTGAAATGGGCCAACTTCAACCGGCACCGTGCAGGATCGCATCCTCCCAATGCCGCCATGTATTGAGACATGGGCATGTGGAGAAGTTGGTTGCGGGGGGGATTTTTGAAGAGTGCCGCGTGGACCTTAGCAAGGTGGGGCAAGTGCGACGAAGCCAACGCAGCATCCACCACGCCAACACCGGTCTTGCCACAATCGGCCACACCGGTCTTGCCACAATCGGCCACAGCAGTCTTGGAAAGGCCATTCTCGGCAACACCCGCCTCGGCAACTGCGTCGTTCTCAAAGCCCCTTTCGGCGAGGTATTCAAGCATATCTGCATCAGCATGCAGATCGGGCCGCTTAGGTGGCGAAAAGTAGTAAAAGTGGCGCCGGGTGGTCAACTCCGGGTCCTGCCGGAGGTGCATGTCCACCAACTTCTGAACGTAGGCTCGGTCATGACCCATGGAGTACTCATACCCCACGCCATTATCGTTCAATTCCAGAAGAAAGTCGCGCTGCAAAGCGACCACTTGGTTCACCCGGGCCAGCTCTTTGCAAGCCTCGGCTTCGAGCTGGCGTTGGATCTCGTCATTTTGCCGGAGGAGCCGGCGGTTCTTCTCTCCCTGCATCCGAAACACGTCGGGGATCTCAATGTCTGACCCTGGCGACTCGGCCTTGTCCAAAGGGGCAAGGCTTGGTGTGCCAGGGGAGCCGGTGTCAGGGGGTAGTCGGCCGGTACCAGGGGGCAGAGGGCCGGTGTCAGGGGGCAGTCGTCCGGTACCAGGGGGCAGTTGGCTGGTACCAGGGGGCAGAGGGGCAGGTGCCTGGTGGGTCAGGGGTTTTGGGCGTTGCAGCAGGCGTAGAAGCCGGGGGACTTCGACCCGTGCCGACTTCTTCTGATGATTGACATAGTCAGGCAGTATTTGGCCGAGAATCCAGTCTTGTTCATCTTCCGACAGTGACATTCACTTGTGGGCTTGAAGGAGACATGGTGACCCGGAGTAGAGGTCGACGCAACACCTCAAGGCAGACACCCGTACACCAGACTAGAGGTGCCCCCCACCTTACCCGCAGCCGACGCCAATCAGGCAGTATGGGGGCGCTCGCGACTGGCAGGATCGAGGCGGTCCTGATGTTCCTGTCGCATTAATCCCTTGATCCGTAGCCGTCACTCGAGGCTGGCGTGAAGTGCTGCACAGTGCCCGGCGAAAAAACGTGAGGTGCCGCCCAAATTAGCAGAGTCAGTACTGCACAGAGAACAGTTGTATGCAGGGATGCGCGTACATACAGAAGAGCATGCGCACAACATAGCGATTTTCTGGGCACCTCAAAGCAGTAAGGAATCTTCCCCCCTCCCCCACATGCATGCTGTAAGAGCAAGTAGATTTGTCAGGGTCGTGGGGTTGCCACCAGGTTTGCCACCGCGCAATACACTCAGCGGTATTTAAAGGGAGCAATTCCCTGGAACGGGATTTTCTTTTCCTCAACACCAGACCGGTTAACACTTTTTCCCATGTACCCTGACACTATCGAAGCCATTGGAGTCCTTGACTATGACGACTGGTTGAACCCCAAGCGGTTCGAGTACAAGCCCCAGCAGTTTCGTGATTATGACATCGACGTGGAGATTGAGGCTTGTGGAGTGTGTGGATCCGATGTCCACGCCGCCAGCGGCGCCTGGGGCCGGCCATATGCGCCCTTGGCTGTGGGCCACGAGATTGTCGGAAAGATCGTCAAGATCGGCCCCAAGGCCAAGGAAGGCTTGAAGTTGGGAGACCGCGTGGGAATCGGCGCCCAGGTGGACTGTGACGGGACATGTGAGACATGCAAGCTTCACTTCGAGAACAACTGCCCCAATTCTGTGGAAACGTACCTCGACAAGTACGAAGGCACAGATGTGGGAACCATTGGAGGCAATGCGTCGCACATCCGAGTCAGCTCCAAGTTCGCCTTCAAGATCGCAGACTCGCTCGAGTCCAAGTACGTGGCGCCGCTTCTCTGCGGAGGGATCACTGGCTTCTCGCCCCTCATCCAGGCCAACGTCGGCAAGGGCACCCGCGTGGGAGTCTCTGGAATCGGGGGCATTGGGCACATGACCATTCTCTTTGCCAAGGCGCTCGGCGCAGAGGTCACTGCGATCCTGAGGAGCTCGGCCAAGGAGAGCCTAGCCGCCGAGCTCGGCGCAGACCACTACGCCGCAACCGACGACCCCGACTTCGACAAGAAGTTCTCCAACTCCTTGGACATGATCATCAACACCAGCTCGTCGTTCTCCGGGCTGGCATTCGACAAGACTTTGGGCATGATCAAGCCCCGCGGCCAGATGGTCTTCATCACTGCTCCGCCGGACGGCGAAAACATCGAGATAGCGCCAATGCTTTTGATGAAGAAGAACATCGCATTCAAGGGCTCTCACATTGGCTCCGTGGACGAGATTCAGTCTATGCTTGACTTTGCAGCCGAGCACCAAATCAAGCCGTGGGTCGAGACAATCGACATTAGCGAGAAGGGCTTGAGCGAGGCATGGAGCCGCGTCGAGGAGGGCGACGTCAAGTTCAGGTTCACCATGGTGAACTATGACAAATGCTTCAAGCACTAGGAAAGTGCCACTGGCTCGAGGCTCGAAGGCGGTCCAGCAAAGCGCGGCTCACGACATTGCTCTCTAGTCTGTTTCAGCTGCGTGGGAGCCCGCGTTCCGGCATTCAACAACGGTAAATATATATGTATATATATATCCACTGCCACTTTTCCGGCCCCAATGGTCACGCAGTTCTTCACCTCCACCATATCCACCCTTGGCCCCCGCCAGCCTGTCACGTTCGTCAAGAAGACGACGCATGGCCAGGCAGAAGGGACATCTGCGGCGGCGGCGGCCGACATCATCGAGGCCGTGGCACCCGAGTTTTCTCCCGGCGCCTCCTTCTACGTCAACCCCCTCCTTTCCAGCGGCCATGCCCAGACCGCGTACACTGCCATCAGCAAGTTTGAAGCCGTCGACAAGGTCTACTACAAGCGGCGGGTGGTAAGTGTGCAGTCCGACAAGCATTTCTACCACGTGGCGGGCGACAAGATGCCCTACGACCGGTGGGAGGGCCGCTCCACATTTGCCGTCGACTACGTGGTGCCCGAATTCGACGAGACAAACGACGAGCATGAGCGGTTCAAGCCGGCGTCGCAAAAGCACCCGTTGCCGCCGCGCACGCAGTACTTGGACCCCCAGCAGGAGCAGGCGCTTTTGGACAACGACAAGCCGCTTGTGTTGGCGCTCCACGGGCTCGCAGGCGGCTCATTTGAGTCTTATTTGCGTGCGTTTGTTCACCGCGCCACCGACAAGTACGGGTTCGACGGGCTCGTGCTCAATGCCCGTGGGTGCGCCAACCACACCATCACCTCGCCGCAGTTGTTCTGTGGCTTGTGGACAAACGACTTGCGGTACTTGATCAATGAGCACATTTTGAAGAAATGGCCGCAAAAGCGCATCTACTTGATTGGGTTCTCGCTTGGCGGGGCCATCATTGCCAACTACTTGGGCCAGGAGGGCGCGGACGTGAGCCCCAACATCAAAATGGCCGCCATCATGGGGTCGCCATGGGATTTTCCCCAGGCGTCCACGGCGTTGACCGACTCCTTCCTCGGCAGCAAGGTGTATTCGCCCAAGATGTGCCAGAACTTGCTCAAGTTGCTAGACCAGCACTACGAGGGCCAGCTCCAGGCCAACGAAATCATCGCGCGCTACAAGGCGCAACCGGACCGTGTACAGCTCCACACGCTCCGGGATTTCGACGACAACTTCACGTCGCCGCTCTTTGGCTTCAACTGTGCGCTGGAGTACTACCGGCACGCGTCGCCCGACCAGCGGCTCTTGAATGTGCGGGTGCCGACGATCATCGTGAGCTCGTTGGACGACCCCATCGTGGGTTCCAAGAGCTTGCCCAAGGCAGAGGTTAAGTTGAACCCTTATACGCACATGATCATGACCCTGGTGGGCGGCCACTTGGGGTGGTTTGACTATATGCACCGCCGATGGTATTCGGACCCGATGGCCCGGGTATTCGCTGAATTCGACCAGCACTCGGTGCAGCATGTGGCGGAGGCAGCATTACCGAAATCCAGCCATGGGAACTGGGCACACGACCGCTTGGTACAGTAGGGAGGGCGTCGAGAGACAAGACAAAGGGACAAAGAGACAAGACAAAGGGACAAGACAAAGGGACAAGACAAAGGGACAAGACAAAGGGACAAAGAGAGAAAACAAAGAGAGAAAACAAAGGGACAAGACAAAGGGACAAAGACAGTCAATGACAGAGACAATGACAGACTATGACAGACAATGACAGAGACAATGACAGACAAGGTCAATACAGCCAAATAGATGAAAGAATACGAATGGCTCAACATCTTTATGGAGTGATTATGATGCAGCGGTCGCTTCGGAGTCTTGGAGTCTTGGTCGGTGATTGTCGGTTATCACCAAACTGGCGAATCAGGCATCATTCTACGGCGGCGTATCCGACTTCTGAAGAAAGGAGTTGGAGCTCGAGGCATCAATGTTTGTGTGGCGCCGTTACAAGAAGCGGCCATACAAAGCATCACGCCCAAGCAACGGGTTGGTTTGGCCCGGGTTGGCGCAATGGCAGACCCTGAGAAGGACCACCTGTTTTCACGGCGATTCCAAAGGTGATCACAACCTGAACCCGTGCTTCGCTCAGGCAAAGACGTGACGGGGGCCAAGTTACCCTGGGCCTGAGGAATGATGAGATGGGTCTTGCAGTTCTGCTATTTCCATGGACAAAAAACGGAATGAGGTGCTTTCAGAAAGGTCCCAAAGCTTCGAATTGCCTTTGTTTCTGTGTTCAGATCTGGGCTGTTTTTAACTTTGGTACAAGTTCGGGAATAGCAGGTTTCTGGCCGGTTTCTGGCCGGTTTTCTGGCATGTACAGGTTTCTGGCATGGGTACTCGTTGGGCTTTGGCTTCCATACGGACCGGAGTCCTGGTGGCTAACTGTCACCTAATCGTGTACATCTGGAAAATACATCGCCACAAGTTACAAGACGAAAATAGAGGGAGAAATAAAGGTGGACAAAAATACACATAGTGGAGAACGAAATCTAGAGACACAGTTCGAGGCAATTAACAACCAATTCAAAGCGGCCTCAAGCACATGACATCCAATGCACAATTGCCCAAGGCCACCACCAAGCCGCACCTCCATACTCACCCTAGGACCACCTAGCTGACGTATCTCAGCTGGTCATAATGCTCAAAGGCCCGGAGCTGGTGCTTGCAGATGTTGACATCGGCGTGCGGCCTCTTGGGTAAGTCTTGGATGTGGCTGACCTCCACCTGGATATCTTCAAGAAGCGGCAGCGGCGGATCCAACAGGATCGGGCGGTCGTTGAAGAAATCGCATGCACGGATCATCAGCGCCAACGTGGCCAACGACACGCGCTCATTGGGGTTGAGCGTGAAGATGTCGTTCAACAAATGGTTGAACTGGCGCAGGATGGGAAGGATGGTCAGCAACACAAACTTGTCCCGCAAGATGTAGGTGAAGAACACGTCCTGGCGATCATCGATGTTGGCTATGGGCCACGGGTTGCGGGCGCACGTGACGTTGATGAAGAGCACGCCCAACGACCACACGTCGCCGGCCAAGGTCGGGAAAAACACCTGGTCGTGGCCGCTAGCCAGGCGGCCGTGGTGAAATTGGGCCATGTCCAAAAGCGACCGCACGAGCTTGTTGGCACTGAAATTGACGATGCGCTCGGGCGCCATGTAGAAGTTGGAGCCCCGGCACACGTTGCAGCACACCCACTCCGAGGACATGGCAAGCCCGAAGTCGATCAACGTCACGCGGAGCTCGGCGTAGTCCACGGGCTCGCTGGACCGCCGCACGTACGTCCTGTTGTAAGACACCATGATGTTCTCCGGCTTCAAGTCACAGTGGTAGACGCCGTGCAGGGCACAGTAGCGCACGGCGTCGATGAGCTGCAACATGCAGTTTTTCATGAGGAGCTGTTTGTTCTGGCCCGACGGCGGGTTGCTGAACATCTGGCCGTCGATGATGGCGCCAAAGAGGTCCCCGTCGGGGAAGTAGTCCATCACCGCCACGAGCGCCGTGTCCTGCACTAAGTACACGTGGTGAAGCGTGGCGATGTTCTGGTGGTCGTGCACCTTGGCGTGGAGCGCCACTTCCTGTAGGAGATGCTTGAACGGTGCAAGCGAGGCTAGAATAGGGTCGTTCTTGTCCACGATGTGTGTGCCGTCCCAGGCTCCGTCTTTTCGGGAACGGCTGTCATTATAAGTGTAAGGGTTGGAGCTGTAAGGGTTGGAGCTGTAAGGGTTGGAGCTGTAAGGGTTGGAGCTGTAAGGGTTGGAGCTGTAAGGGTTGGAGCTGTTTGGGCTGTATGGGCTGGAGCTGTTTGGGCTGTATGGGCTGGAGCCGTTTGGGCTGTACGGGCTGGAGCTGTTTGGGCTGTAAGGGTCGGAGCCGTTTGGGTAGGGGCCGTTGGCGCCGTTGGCGCCGTTTCGGTTAAAGCCGTTGGCGCCGGAGCCATCTTTGCTATGCCTGGATTGCTTCTGGAACTCCTCCCATGCCAATAAAGTATCGAACTGAACCTCCTTCACCGCCGGCGGCTGGGCAAACGTCCGATACACCTGCTCGGTGTTGGTTTCCGGTCGGCCGCGTTCTTTCAAGAGGATCTTGGCGGCATACTGCCTGCCCCTGCGGTCCTCCACGAGGTATATCAAGCCGAACGTGCCGGAACCGATCTTGCGACGAAAAACAAGATCTCCATAGAGCCTAAGGCCACTGAGGCTGTAATCACGAGGGCATGGCGGGGGGCTTTTGGTCGGCACCAGGGAGCCCTCGTTCAAGATGTTTAGTATGTGAAGACCCATGCTCTGTATGCAGTGCCAATGACTGGGGCAACGGCGTCGATGTGTTTGATGTCAGGTTTCGCTATCAATCCGGGTGTATGAGCAGGGAACTGCAACTGTAGCAATAGCCTGCGCTGACAAGTCTCTGGTTGGCTTTTTTGGACCCGCTTCTCCAGTGTACGGGCGCCGGCCTATATACCAGCGGGAATCAGGTGATTGCCGCGGTCCCAAATGGCCTGATGGCCTGCATATGCCTGCGCAGCCTCGATAATATGGATTGCACAATAGCTATGCGCCAGTGGTTCTTGACCGGACCGGAGCCCACAACGCTGCTGAGCCTATTGTGCAGACCCATCGGCCACCGATTGATGGTAAACACCCACTAGCATGTAAAGGACTAAAATAAAGCACTTCCAAAAGACAGGAAAAGGCAGCAAGACAAATGGCACGAGACAGAAATAGGCAGGAAGATAAATGGCACAAGACAGAAAATGGCACAAGACAGAAAATGGCAGCAAGACAAATGGCACGAGACAGGAAATGGCAGCAAGACAAATGGCACAAGACTGACAAATGGCACCGCACAGGCACAAACAGTCAGATGACCGAAAGCACACAAACCCAAAAACAGCCTACCGTGCAGGCAAACGACCCACAAGAAATTTGCCTAAAGGCACACCCAGTTGCATTGAAATCCAAGAACCAACAACATTGTAAAACCCTCACCAGCTCATAGATACTGCTGTAATCTAAACACGGCATTCAGGGTGGGTGTATTTGTTCTCTGCCAGACTTTGGATCTTATGAGATCACTTGCACAGCCATACTGAATAAACTGAATAAACTGCGCAATCTGAATTCATGGGTCGGCTGACGGCTCGCTCGCCCTTCTGTTGGGTTGACATGCCACCAGCGCACAAGGCCTCTCGGTTAGCGCGAGGCTTGGCTTTTTCGCAGTCCACACTCAAAGCAATCCCTGGTTGCTATTCTGAGAACCCTTCTCAAATGAGCCAGCTACAAAGACCAGGTACATAGATCGACACCGTCTAGTAGGGGATCGTGATCATAGTCACGCTTATGAACGGGTGGGTATTATCCGGATGACCATGTCAGGCGACCGGCCCGGAATGCAAAGCTTCAAATAAGGCTCCACCATCGTCTAGGTTTGGGTATAATGGCAAGCACAACTTTTGAAGAGGGGGAATAAATAATTCTTGAACCTGAGCGGCAGCGGATAATGACCTGGGGGCAAGACCAATTCCGGGCAATATGGGGGAGGAGAGTATGGAGGCCAAAGGAGCACGCGCAGATGCATGCGATATTGTAGTGAAGAAGTGAATTGTAGAGCTTTATGGAATCACTAGTGGTGTAAAATGTCAAGCATGATGAGGTTTTTGGTGGTGCAAGATGCCAAGTGTAATAATTTTTAGTGTGTCAGATGTCAAGGGTATATTTTTTAGTGTGTCAGATGTCAAGTGTAATAATTTCTAGTGTGTAAGATGTCAAGTGTAATGATTTTAATGTGTAAGATGTCAAGTCTAATGAGGTTGTTTAACGATGGAAAAGGTTGTGGTTGTAAATCAAACAACTAAAAGGAAGCTCACGATTCAGGGGAAGGGCTCTTTATAGGTTTGTCAGTCTTTTTGTGGACCATGCTGCAAGTGCATGCAGATGATGTTTCATAAAATCCCTCACTTGCGGGTATAAAGGGACACGAGGATCCGGGAACCCCACTTCGAAAAAATTGACCCACTATGGCTTCTCACGGCTCACAAAGCTACGTTTCAATCGCTGGCAGGAAGTCGTGGGTGCTGCGAGGAGTTCGGAGCTCTACAGAGCCTTTAATCACTGCGCTCATATATTGACCACCCGATTGTACCCACCGGAGGCCATCAAGACCCAACCAAAACTGGCCTTCCCTAGTGCAACTTGTCAGCTATTCTCTTTGGTTTGGTCCTCAGACATAATCATCAGCTACACCTATATCAAGACGCTCTGGTACATGATGAAAACATTCGTAGCCTTGGCTTGAACTGAGCAGCTAGAGTGGCTTACGGACAATATGGGGGATTCAAGTGTTGAAAACTCTGATGATGAGATTGAGTTCCAAAGGAACTAGCATAATCATGCCGGGTGTTGAAGAATCGGAATCGGTCAATTGCGTCTATGGCAATGATCAAGAATACTTTAAGGCTGGTGTTGACCACGTTTCATCCTCTCCATACGCATGCCACTGCCCAATTCTGCCAGTTCCAAAACGATTCCTGCTGGCCGTGACAGCCCAGCATGAATAATACATGCGACATGATGAGACGCGTGATTTAAGGCATACCAGGGAGTTGTTGCCGAATGAATGACATGGCTCCTCAACCATGATCAGATCACCTCTGTGGTGAAAACTCACCGAATGGGATATCAATCCATGGGTCTATGCCCTCTCGTGCAATGCAATGCACTCTATGAAGATTCCACTTCAAGGTGGAGAAGATGGTATCATTCTATGCGCACCGTGCTCAGATTGCGTCGAGAAAGTTTATCTGATTCCTACTTCATTGCCTGCCCTGGTTGATTGGGATGGTGTGTCCCAAAATGGATATTCGAAATGTGGCCCAAGAGCAAAGCCTACTAGACTTTTCCCAGCTCCGCGAAGATGGCCAAAGATGGCTCCCTATCTGACTGCCTGTGTGCACAGCAGAGTCATGCCGCGCAGTTACAGCAACACCAAGCAGTTGGGTCAAGGCGTGGTGGCAGGTGTGGAATACAGTTCCCTTAGAAGGCGGGGGACTGCGCAGGCGCGCCTGCATGGCGCACACGCCCTGCACAAAGCACCACACACCCGTGCACCACGGGGTATATCTGGACGCGGTTTTTTCGTCTTTTTTCTCCAATGAGTTGGTGCTCATTCACTTTACCGTCCGAAGCAGTGGTCGACTGAAGGGGAAAGAGCACCTAGAGCAAGCTCGGAGTACGTCTCATACTGGAACACCCGTCATGGTGGGTGTTTTGGATTCTGCGTTTTCGATACATTGGTGAAGGATATTAAATCGTTGGTGAAGGATATTAAATCGTTGGTGAAGGATATTAAAGCGTTGGTGAAAGGTGTCATGGGAGGAGCTGGCGTCATGTAACATTGTAGATACAATTGTTTACCTTTGGTCCAAAAGTTAAGCACGCGACATCGTTATTTGGGGACTCGTCTAGAGCGCCAACAACCACTACAGCTCGCCACGACGAAGTGGCCTGAGCAGAAGCAAGAGGTTGCGAGCCCGCGCACGCGCACCCGGTTACGAGCCCCGGCGCGCGGCCTTCGCCGAGCCCCGCTCAGCTCATCACCATCAGCGCCCATGCCAAGACTTCACATGCACGGCTTCGCCGCCGGCGTCGTCGGCCTACATTTAGCTCATTGCTTGTGAATTATCTGGTCTCGCGCGGCCTGCACACAAGCCACGCTCTATAGGAGGATCAAATGCTTCTTCACCGGCACTTTTCATTGCCTCGGGTTCGCCCCAGAAGCTTCATAATAAACCGTAACCACGCTGTTACTTGTAGAGCAAGCCAGCTCGCCATTGACGCTGTCTCGGCACTTGAAAGATAGAGCGCCAGCATCAACGTCAGTCAACGTCAAAGCCAAGTCAGGACTGGGACATGATCCCGGAAGCATCGCCAGCCATTGACAGTCAAGCACGAGCAATCAGCAAGTCGTCAGTGGCATGCCATTGGCTGCCATAAACAAGCCAATGACCGGACATTGACAGACGATACCGCCAACGCCAGCCGGATCATGAACAGTTTCACGTCAACAAAGTCCCAAGCCAATGCACACGCCGAGTCCAGGTGGGCGCCGCTGATAAAGACCAGGAGCAGTCCGCTTTATCCTTGTACATTCACGAAAAAAGATTGGAGGATGTGGAAAACAAACACCGGCTCTCCAAATCCTTCAAGCTCGGGCTCAAGGCCCTTTGGAGCATATCATGCAGTGCCAAGGCCGGCGGCGGCCTCATGTCCACGCGTGGGTTGTTGAGAATGGACATTTTGAAGTCCGCGTTCAACTTGGCCTCGATCTGAAGGAGTTTGGAGTCGATCTGGCTAAGCACCGAGTCGCGGTGCAACACGAGGTTCTCGATGTCATGCCCCGAGCACCAGCCGGAGCTCACGAGCTTGGATTTGGACACCTCGTAGGCCGCCTCCACGGATTTCTTGTGCTGGCTCAAGTAGATCAGGTAGTCGATCAAGTCATCGCTAGTGTTGAGCATGGACAACGCATTCAGCGAGCCGTCCTCGGCCATCTCCACGGTAAAGCCCGGCTCTGCCGCGTGGAGCTTATCGAAGTAGTTCTGCTCGATGGCCATCAAGCTTTGCCGGGAGCTGGAGAGATTCTCCGATAAGGTGATGATGGGCAGCGGCAACGGGGGCGTGGTGGATGAGGTGGAGTTGGACTGCGAGATGGTTCTTCGCCTGCTCTTGGCCATTGTCAGCAGCCCCTGGCTGGACGTGGCTTTATGCGATGGTGCCATAGGCATGCTGGCGGACGGGTGGTGGGAATAGCCGGGGTTGTGTACCGACGCCAGGCAGCTGAAGGTGCTGGAACGCAAGCTCTCGCTGGTGGACGACAGCAGGCTGGCGTCGTGCGCACATGGGTCAGCGTTGATGGAACATGTCGCCGGCTTGGCCAGAAGCGGCTGCGAGAGCTGTGAGAGTGGGGCCCAGGCCGCCAGGAAAGCCGCGGCGTTCAAGTCGGCCACGGGAGCCGGCATGCTGGAGGCCGAGTTCTTGCGGGAGAGCGAGAGGCGGCGGAAGCCGTCCTTGAGGCTCTTCAAGCGCTTCAAGGGCGATGAGTTGATGGATGTCAGCGAGCTGGACTTGGCCAACGCCACGGGGAACGACGCCAGCAGCGGCGACGCCAGGTCCACCAGCGGGAATGAAAAGACCGATGCGTCCATGCTGAGCGACAGCATATCGATGGCCGGCACGGGCGCCGAGGCGACAGACAGCCCGAAAGCCGGGTCCACGCACTGCTGGTGCTCCTTCAAGGTGCACGGGGAGGAGAGCACCCGGGGCAGCGGCGCGGGCCGGTGGTGATTGGCGGGGCCCGGCCCAGCCGCACCCACGGTGGCACCCGCGGTGGCACCCACGGCAGGCACCGGCGGAGAGATTTCCTCCTCGGTCTCGGGCAACGGCGGGAGGAGCGCCTCGGCGGTGGCGTCTTCGGGGGGCTCGGACTGCCTCAAGGCGACAGCCTCGTCGGATCGTAGCATTTGCGCCTCACGAGATTCTTCAAGGACGATGCGTAAGCCACTCATTCAGCAGGAGGGAGGAGCCAAGGTTATAAGACACGCAACCAGGTCAGCTAGAACAACTGGGTCCAGGGATGTGCGAAGCACTAGGCAAGGGTAGCCAGAGATTGCGTTGGTGGAGAAAAACCGAACCGGGTAGGAGATGGAGTGCCGAGGCAAGACTGGTCGAGTTTGTCAAGAGCAGCCAGGATAATCAGCCAGGATAATCAGCCAGGATAATCAGCCAGGATAATCAGCCAGGATAATCAGATCAGGCGGACCAAGACAAGGGATGAAACAACCCAAAATGAGATCTAGTATGAGGCCCAAAGCAAGATCCGAGAGGTCCGGAAATCAGGAAGCAAGATCAAGAGATCAAGGAGCGACCAAAGATGGGCGAGATCCAGAGCCTGGCAAAGGTGAATCTTTGCTCTAAAACAACGGCGGCGGCACGTGCACAGATACCCAGGGCGGTGGGCAGCAGTGGGTAGCAGGAAAGTGGGCTGATGGCAGGAGCCGGCAGGGCGGGTGGTGGCGAGTTTGTATAGCCAGGGCGGGATTGTATAGCCAGGGCGGGCGGTGTTTCAAGTCAATGTCAGAGCCCACCGAGGATTGCTTGGGATGCCGCAGAGCACTGGCGGATTTGCAGCACACGCAGGAAAGAAACGGCGGCGGTGGCGGCGGCTCCAGGAGGGAGGGCACAGGGGACACTTATAGGGCAGGAGGCGGGCGGTGACACAAAGCGGGAAGCCACACAAAAGGGGATCTGGAGACCGTGGCACAGAGAAGAAGATGGCTGAGTACCCTGTGGTAAAAAATGCAACCGAGTCCAAGTGTGATTAGACTAGGTGCGAATGTGCGGGTGTGCGGAGCGCACCGCGTGCACACAGCGCCACCTAGCGTGCACACAGCGCCACCTAGCGTGCACACGGCGCCACCCTGCGTGCACATAATGTGGTCCAGCCTGCACACAATCCCGCCCGCGTGCACACAAGGCCACCCAGTGCGGGCTTCGCGCGGAGCGAAGAATAGTGCGACGGGGGCCCGAATAGCCGCCCACACTGAGCTTCAAGTGCCGACACTGGCCCGAAGCTTGCACTATATGGCGGACTAAGGCATTGTATGGAGGCACCTGCATGGGGGCCTCCCGACTTGGGGCTGGGCCTGCACGGGCGCCACAATGCTGGCTGCCATGTCCGGATGGAGCAGGCGCCCGCTATTGCGGCGGCCGGGCGCACGCCTCCCTAGCCGAGTCGGCCCATGAGGAATGCCGGAGCGAAATGCGGTGGTGGCGTGGTGATCGGGGTTGCCACGCCGTCGGGGGCGCGGTGCGCAATGCCGCCGGGGTCGTTTCACTGGCGTCTCAGGCTTGCGCGCACGCCGGGGTATTTGACAGACTGCAGCCGCGCGCATCAGTACAGCCATTGCGGGCGGAGGTGCATGAGGTTGTTCGAGCGCGCATACAGGCCGGCGTGAGATGATTTGCGAAGCTCCTGCCACCCATGTGGTACCATCCTCGGATCTGCAATATCATGTGTGCTCGAGGGGGAAGAGCAGCCAAGCCGACGGATCAGGGGTGAAGAGGCGCACGCACACGTGAGCACCGTCGGTAAGGTGCTAGGGTGGACGTGCGACATTGGCAGAGGTGCGACATCAGTGCAAATCCGACATTGGAGGACACCTCCATCGCCAGTAGCGGCCGCCTACGAACACAGCGGTCATCAAAGCTTAGTGCCCCATTAGATATGGGCGACATAGGTAAACAGGAGCGGGCGTCAGTATGCATCGGCGCACTTTTAGACATGCGGCCCTTGTCAGCGGAAATCTGGAGACATCAGCGGATGCCCGTGCGCGGCAGGCAAGCATGGGAATCGGCAGGCCGCTGCTAGCCGCGCGCACACCGTAACAAGTTGCTGGTAGCTACACTGACACGGTACTCCCATATCCTGCGCGGGACTGGTCTATACGGCTTCTAAACTTGAGAAGCACCTTGCATGGACAAATGGCACTCGGTGGAGGGATGTGCCCAGGTCCCTCATGAAGTTTAGCAACCTTTTCTCGTCAAGCGCGAGCCTTCCCTATTCGGAAAGCTAATGGACGACAGGTGCCTGCATGGAGACGCTAGGGGCACGGGTGTGCGCCAGGCCCCCACCTCCGATCCAGCGGCAGCGGCACCTCCGCTGCGGAAGATCAAACTCCGGAACGCGCAATCAGGCTTGATGGAATCATCCCTGCACGAGGCGAACGTCTCTGGTGTTTTCAATGAATAATGGAATGCGGAGGGGGCGTTGCCGGCACCATTGTATATTCCTTCGCGCGGTCTAGACCTTCTGCCGCCACCGAACTAATTGGCATGCACATGTGTGCACACCCGCGGGATGTAATCCACATGCATATTGCTCTGGCGGGTATTGGCTAATAAATCTGGGTCTGCAGGATGTCGTGCATGCCACCTTCATAGAATGCATACAGAAACACCTGAGTTCCCAGCACCAAAGGACGTGTCCCGAGGCGGCAGTGTCGATGCTAGACATGCATTCACTAGGGACAGTAGCTCTTGTGGGCCCTGTATGTTGCATGGGCAATGTGAGATGTGGCGGTCCTTTGAGGTGTGGCTTTCGAGATGTGGCTTTCGAGATGTGGGGGTTTGTGCCATGTGTCAGTCTCGTGAGTGTGGTGATGGCTGGTGCGGAAAAATGAGCTGGAGTGGATGCACCCCCACGCATGCGCTAAACATTCATGCATGCATACAGCGCACGCACAATCCACTTTAGGGGTCGGGCCAGACCGCCGTGAAGAAAAAACCTTCTTTCCTGCAACCTCCGATCTGAAGCACCTGGCGCAGCACCACGATGCCGTGCCTCGCTGACCCTGATTAGCCATGCTTTTTTCGTTAGTGCACACCCGAATGGGCCAGTGTCCGCGTTCGTCATGAACTTCCACATCCGTGGCCTGGCTGGCGGCACGTGACCGGCCGGCTTCGGCTGCCCACTTCTCCAGGGAATCCGCCTCCAAAGCCTCTCTCCATCGTATCATTCTGGCTAAACCCGAGGCCAGCACAAACTGTGCTGCCACAAGGGCTTTAAATGGGTTCCCATGCCACCGTAAATCACACCCGGCTTGGTCAGCATCCAATGATCATAAGCTCTTCCTGCGAGTCTATTTCCCCACCTCAGATATCTGATTCCTTTAGATATAGTTTTCTCTCGTGTCGCCTTCTCTATGGTCAGCTCTCTGCGTTCACTTGTGAATATCTGCGCCAGTATGAGATAAGTTGGGGAATAGCATGTTAGTGTTCTCAGCAAATCCCAAGGTTCAACGGTATCACTTTCCGACGCTTGGTCCAATGTCTAGCACAAGCAGAGTGCCACTGATGTCTCTCCTTCAAGACGAGGTGAAGAAACTAAAATAATCAATTGTGTCCGGGTTCCAATGGTCCTGTTACCACTCCCCCTGAGAGCGGCATATATTCTATGCGGTACTTCTGAGCAACTCTCCTGCGCAAAGATCCTGAGCAGTACTCTTGCAGAATCCTGAAATTTTTGGTAGACTCTTGAACAATAATCCCAAATACTGAGTACGCATTCGATCGGGCTGAGCATTTGATCCCCAATGTACATGCCTCGCAAGTGTGTTTCACCACCCAACAGACCGAAGAGACCCGCTGAACGTGTAAAGAGTTGAAAAAGCTCAGGATCCTCCAGTACACATCTTATGATGAGGAATTCAACGACAAAGTTCATATGCAAGGCAATGCGCCGTAACTAATGTAACCTGCGCTTGAGGTAGTTCCAATAATTCACCCGGATTGGATCATAAGTCAGGGACAAGATATCATATATTTGCGTTGCCCGATCAACGTTCCCCTGCGACTTTGCTATCGTCGCAAGCATCTCGAGGGCAAAAGTACTCAGCACCAAGTGATTCTCGAAATCAGCGAGCCCAGCACAAAAACTCTCGAGCTCTGCGATACTGTAATCCATTTTGGCGTAGATCCCTTTCAAATAATTCCACGAGGATGCATTCTGCGGACACTCGGTGATTTTTTGCATTGCAAAGGCAATTTCGGCCGAGATCTCTTCTTTGGTTGGAGAATGGCTGCCGTTAAACTTCAAGAAGAAGCGGTGCGTCCATGCGCTATTATTCCTCAAGTCCAAATCAATCAATTTGGCCACAAATTCTAGTTCCTGCTCGTCCTCGAAGGCCTCAAACCTCTGCACAAACCACTTCCGGTAAGACCACACGTGATGGTTTTTGGGGTCCTGTTCGAGCATCACGTTTAGAATGGGGAACTCTCTCTTGTAAGAGAATCTGCTTGCGAGCTCAGCATCTGCCAAAATCCTTTCGATTATGAGATGGCGGTAGTTCCATATCTGGTAGTTTTTCTCATTCTCCAACGCGATGGTTTCACACCAGTCTAATTCTTCGAAGAGGTCCTTTTGGAGCGCGATGATGATTTGGAGCCGGTAGTACCAGGTCGTGTAATGCGATGCAATAACCTCAAGAACCTGTTCCGTCAACTGAAGTGCCTCTTCAGTATAGACCTTGTTCTCTAGAGACAGGTTGAGGGACTTCATCAACGACAAGTATTCATCGGAGTAGAGAATTTGGCAGAGCTCCGACATGGCAGTGGAATTGAGACGGGAGATTGAAAAATTTGCTGCAAATCAACGGCGCAGGGGGAAGGAGGATCCGTTGTGTTTTATACCCCTGATGGCGGCGTGAAAGTGGCGTCTCAGGTGTCGCGACAATCCAAAAGAAGAGGCGACAATGGCGCGTTTGTGTGCATACTGTGTGTCGCAGGACTTGCTCACGTTGATTTGCAACCACTTGATACTGGAGGTCTATAAAAGAGGGCTTTCTGCATCTTGCGTGAGCAGTCCTTTTTTTTGTGGGCGGCTGTTTCAATGGGGAATTACTTCAAGGCAAGATTATGAGTTCCAAAAGATTGACTTTTTCTGAATCTAGAGATTTCACCCAAACCCCACGACTTCTTCAATATTGATAGCTCTCTACAGCATGAAATAACCAGCCGAGACGGTAGAGTCCAAGACTATCAAACCCAGAGGAAATTAGCAAGCTATCCAAGGCCGAATAACCTGGACTTCATTCCAAACCAATAATCCTAGCCTTTTGAAACAGTCCAGGTTTCTTTGAGACATCAACAATGCCCCAAACATACTACATAAACATGGCCAGACATTGGACCTGGTCAAAAATACCCCTTTTCAAACCCTTTCTCCTGCTGGGGCCACGTTGAATTTACATTGTCGGTGGGCGATGTCGGCCAGGCGCGCCCGAGAGCTAGGTTTTGCGTCGCGCTCTTCCAACTCTCACAGATGATGAACCAGCACCGTTTCACACATGCTGCTCCCGTTACATTCATTCTTTTTGTCTGTATAGTGACCTACTTTTCACTAGACTTGATTACAGCCAGAAATTCTCAGATACCTCTCGCCACCAGTGTTGCTCTTTTCTCGTTCATGGGGTCTCGCTTCAGCATCGTTGAAAAGCTACATCGCGGGCTTGTGGAGCAACGGAGGCGCCTCTCGGGGGAATTTAACGTCCGTGACCCCAACAGTGCCTTTTCTGCATTATCTGGACAGTCTCAGACCGAAGTTCTCCACGCATTGGCCTCGTTGCGAGACTACACCAAAAACCTGAAGCAACTCAATGAACGCCGCAAGCGGCTATTCAAGTTGATGTCGTGGAGGCAACAGAAGCTATGTACCGATGTGGGCTACTTGAAAAAATTGAAAAACATCGATGCCAGCATAGACCAGAACCAAAAAGTCTTCGACCTGGTGGCAGATACAATGATGAAAAAATACCACGTCACTTACAGGGATATGGAGGCAATGGACAAGCGCAGCCAGAGCAATTCGTCGCTGAACTATCGGGTAGTTGAGAGTCTAGGCCACTTTGTTCGAGACTGGTCGACTTTCCCCAACTCCCCTTCGCAGGCGGGATGCACCGGAGCCGATTCAGAGATCGCGCCTCTATTGAAGTATGTGGCTGACCAGTTGGACGCAGTGATACCCGAAAATGAGGTCCATGACACCTGCGTCATTATCCCAGGCTCCGGCCTAGGCCGGGTGGCCCATGAGGTTGCCACTCGTAAGCCCTACGGATCAGTGTATGCAGTGGAATTCAGTGGGCTCATGCATGCTTGCAATGAATTCATCTACCTGAAACAAAAGCCAACAGGAGGTTCCCCAACGACCGTTGACACTATACCATTTGCTCACACGAACCTGAACTTTCTCGACTCAAAGGCACAGTTTCGCCACATCAGTGTTCCTACTGGAGTCGAGCGGCCTTCCAACTTAACCCTTGCAATCGACGATTTCCGCTACTGTACCGTGCCTCAACGGGAAAAATATAAAAACGTGGTGTTGGTTTCCGTTTTTTTCATTGACACCGCAGAAAATATCATGGACTATTTCGACCGTATCAGCGACTTGACCAAACCCAAAGCCGGAAAAAACGGCTTCTGGATCAACTACGGGCCCCTTAAGTACGGGAGTGCTGCACAGGCTGAGCTAAATGCAGACGAGATTTGTCAATTACGGAAACTGCTTGGTTGGAACGACATATCTTGTATTAATACGCTTGAAAACCCAACCACTGAGTACTCGGATAATGGAGTTTCGGGCTACATTACCGATAAGCAAAGCATGTGGCAGGGTTACTATGGGATCTCCATGTGGACCAGTGCGCAAGAAAGAAACCATAGAAAGGTCGACATTCCAGCGATATGAAGGGCGTGGGGAAAAAACTATTCACAAGGCCTATAAACCTCTTTGGTTGGATATTACCTGTTCTAAGCTCCGGGCCATTCCTTCTGGCCTCTCCTTCTCTTTATACCTTCTGGCCTCACCTCCTATTTATACCTTCTGGGCTAACCTGCTGCTCATAATTCTGGCCTTAAACTCGTTCCTCTATTCCTTGATTGATGGGTTGCTATTGATTTGGACCTTCTTATCTTCACCACCACTGACAATACCGATTTCTGGATCCCAGTCCAAACCCAAGACTTTGCCGAAGCCGGACTCTCTAGCAACACTGTGCAATGCCTTATCTGCTCTCACATCCCACACCTTGACCAAACCGTCGTGCGATGCAGATGCAAACATGTTGGGGTTGGTGGGACACGCCGCCAAGTCCACCACAAAGTTTGTGTGGCCCACGAGTTTGGAAAGGTGCTTTTCCGTGTCGCCACTCACTCGTGGGTCATGCAAGTTGATGTGTCTCGCAGAAGAGCCCGAAGCAATCAAATGAACACTTGGGAGTTGTAAGACCGAGAGCAACGAAAAGCCCGTAGCCCTTGTATCCACACACCGAGACGTGACCAAGTCCCACGTTCTAATTGTATGATCTTGAGAGACAGAGTAGCCCACAGACGAGTCGTTGGAGTCGAAAATCACGCCCTCGACCGGGGAAACATGGCCTTCGAGAAGAGCCAACGGTGCTCTGTGCAGGACCTGAGAGTCCCGAAGTGCCATTTTTCTTCTTTTCTTCACCGCTGTTGACGAGCCGGCCCCCGACTCATCTATAGCGTAAGCTTCAATGATGTTCATATCCTTTGGTACGGTGGACCAGAAACCTACCACGCTGTCGTTTCCTGCAGACAAGATGCGGTGGGACTTCGGGCACACATCGAGATCCACCACGGGCGCTTTATGGGCGTCGAGAATGGCCAAGGTCTTGCCGTTCTCCGGCTCATCTCCTTCTTTTTCCCCGTCGGCTGATATCTTCCACAACCGGAGCTGTCTGTCATTGCCGGCGGACACGACGCGGTGGCTGTTGACCCACTTGACTGCTCTGATGGGTGCCGAGTGACCAATGTACTGTTTTTGGATTTGGCCCGACATGTCGAACGTTCTCACCACACCATCATAAGAGCCCGACAATATCTGGGGCTTGACCGTCTGGTTTCGGAGCTCGGCAGCGAAAGGCGAATTGCTGCTGAAGGTGTCTATGCTGGAAACCCAATCTTCGTTGTTGAAAGAAGCCAAGAAAGATGGAGGAAGAATGGCCCGAGTGTATTCAATCAGCAAGAATGTCTCAGAAGAGAGGCCCTTCTTGATGAGGTATTCATCTAAGGATGTGCGCAACAAAACACCATCGATTAAAAAGTCGAAAGGTACGGGCGACTCTTTTTGCAAAAGATGATTCACCACCTCCGACAATCCGTACCTCTTCAACAGTACGGGCACAAAAAGGGGTGCTTCTGACGCATGGAGCGTCTCGTCCTCTTCTTTGGTGAAGAATCGGACTTTCACTTGGCTTTCGGACATTCAGGCAGTTTTGGGGCTGGTATTGTAGGAGCGCTCACTCACTGATGAGATGAGCTGAAAAGTGTGCATGCAACAAAGAAACCCGCGCGGCACCAAGGGCAGCTGAGCCCTGAGCTAGGCCAAAAGAACTAGATCACCTTTCAACATCCTTGTGTTTGTATGTATCCAGAACGATACTGGCAATACACGGAAAAAGGCTGGCTCACTGAAATGCTGCTTGCAAATCATTAAATTTCTGCCGTCCTAGTGCTGAGAACGACCAGTTTAAGAGCGACACTTCAGACTGTATAACCTTTCGGGACTCTGAGTGCAATACCAGGACCGAATCAACCCATAATGGTAAGTTAATTCAAAAAAACATATAGAAATGCCTCATGAAAGAAGTGCTCGGCGGAGCAACCTTAACCGATTGAATGTGGATCTCTTTTTCGAGCCCAGCCAAGAATGCCGGATATAGGAAACCGAATTTCGGCGCAAAGTGATAGTCTGGGGAGGTTGCTTTCTTCGGAAGCATGAGCGGATAAAGCGCTTAATTCGCTTCAATCGCCGCCGACGTGTTATGCGTGGTGGCGGAAGCAGCCTCATATAAAATTTGACCCGCCCCTTCGGCACCCCAAGGTGTGTGAAGTGGAAAGAAAGGGGGAAGAATGAGACTTTCTTTAGAAATTTGCAATATCAGAAACAGACAGGACAAACCGGAAATCAAGCGTTGTATTGGATGGCTGCAAAAAGGGGTTGATGAATATTCTGGGGAGCAAAGTACCAAGCTATGGCCACAAAACGCGAGCCTCGTAGCAAGTCTGAAAAATAGCAAAATGTGAGGGTGGGAGAATGAGGAGGGCGCTCCACTTATATAGTGGTTTGGTTGCAAAGGCACAACGGGCGCGCGACCGGTTTAGAACTTGCAACACCACGTACAGACGCAGTGCTTCAACTTGGGATGGCATACCGGAGGGGCAAAAGATGCTTGCGTAAACCCAAACGTGCAGGCACTGATAGTCCGGAATATGAAATTGCAAGCCAACAACGCTTAATGACGTCAGCCGAGGGAGCCAGTGGAAAGTAAGTCTAATGCTTCATTCAGACTATGTGTCTCCCCGAAGACACCAGAAAAGACAGGTGTACACGAGTACAGATTGGAAGTATGACTTGGGAATTCATGGAAAGTTTTCTTTTTGGGAAGCTGTCATGAAGTACGGGTGTACGGGTGTGAACCGAGTCAGTAGTGACTTGGTCCGCGCTTGCAGCCGCACACCCCGAGATTGAATACATGAATCCGAGGCCGCACCCCTTGAGCCCATATTGAAACAATGCAGCAACTCCCACCATCAGTATAGCGCTTCCTCCCCTCTGCTACCCTCGGATGTAAGCCAGAAGTACAGCCCTGCACTTACGCCCAGTGTCCCGTATGTGCAAGCGCACATGCAGGCCAGCCATCGCGGCGTATATAAGCGATGATATTTCCGCGCTGGCATCGAGTTTTTTTCTTTTGGGATATCCCAGAACCCACCCCCTCCACAAACCACAAAATGCCCGAATACGACGATGTCCCCATTGAAGTGTCCAAAGTGTTCGACACCATCCTCGTGTTGGATTTTGGCTCTCAATACTCTCATTTGATCACCAGAAGATTGAGAGAGTTCAACATCTACGCTGAGATGTTGCCATGCACGCAAAAAATCGCCGACTTATCATGGACTCCAAAGGGTGTTATATTATCAGGAGGCCCATACTCTGTTTACGCAGAGGGTGCTCCGCATGTGGACCATGATGTATTCAAGCTCAATGTCCCAATCTTGGGTATTTGCTACGGAATGCAGGAGTTGGCTTGGATCAACGGAAAGGGAGTCGGTCGTGGCGACAAGAGAGAGTATGGACCGGCCACCTTGAATGTTGAGGATCACTCATGTCCGCTCTTCAAAGGCGTGGACCACTCGCAAGTGTGGATGTCTCATGGCGACAAGTTGCATGCCTTACCTACAGGCTTCAAGACCGTGGCTACATCCGACAACTCGCCCTATTGCGCCATTGCTCACGAAACGGATTCGATTTACGGCATCCAGTTCCACCCAGAGGTCACTCACTCTGTCAATGGAAAGACCTTGTTGAGGAACTTTGCCATTGACATCTGCAAGGCTCAGAACAACTGGTCCATGGAGAACTTTGTGGATACCGAGATTGCACGGATCAAAAAGTTGGTTGGGCCTACCGCCGAGGTTATTGGTGCCGTTTCGGGAGGTGTGGACTCCACGGTGGGAGCCAAGATCTTGCACGAGGCCATCGGAGACCGTTTTCACGCCATCTACGTCGATAACGGTGTGATGAGAAAAAACGAGACGCAGCAAGTGCACCAGACCTTGACTGAGGGCTTGGGCATCAACTTGACTGTGGTGGATGCTTCCGACTTGTTCTTGGACCGTTTGAAGGGCGTCACCGACCCCGAGAAGAAGCGCAAGATCATCGGAAATACCTTCATTCACGTGTTCGAGGACGAGGCCGCCAAGATCAAGCCCAAGTCCGGCCAGGAGATCGAATACTTGTTGCAAGGTACATTATACCCGGACGTGATCGAGTCCATATCGTTCAAAGGCCCCTCGCAGACCATCAAAACGCACCACAACGTCGGCGGGTTGTTGGAGGACATGAAGTTGAAGTTGATCGAGCCCTTGAGGGAGTTGTTCAAGGACGAGGTGCGGCATTTGGGAGAGTTGTTGGGTGTGCCTCACGACTTGGTGTGGAGGCATCCTTTCCCCGGCCCTGGCTTGGCCATCCGTGTGCTCGGAGAAGTCACCCGGGAGCAGGTGAAGATTGCCCGTGAAGCCGACGCCATCTTTATCGAGGAAATCAAGGCTGCCGGGTTGTACAAAGACATCTCGCAGGCGTTTGCTGCGTTGTTGCCGGTCAAGTCCGTGGGTGTCATGGGAGACCAGAGAACCTACGAGCAGGTGATTGCTTTGAGAGCGATCGAGACGGTGGACTTTATGACTGCCGACTGGTTCATTTTCGACGCGTCCTTCTTGAAGAGGGTTGCTTCCCGAATCGTCAATGAAGTGGACGGGGTGGCTCGTGTGACCTACGACATTACGTCCAAGCCTCCAGCCACTGTTGAGTGGGAATAGGCGATAGGCCGTGAAACGAGGTAACGGGGAGTGCACAGCGCGCCCGAGAAATGGCCCCGGCAAAGGTCCCGAGAAAGGGTCCCGAGAAAGGGTCCTGGTAAAGGCCCGTTGTCAAAAGGGGCTGCCGTACGAGGCCACATCACTGTCATATGGGTCAAGCAGCGGTTAAACAGTGCGTTTATTTAAAACCAAATATGGGTATTTTTAACAGTTTCGGAGGCCCCTGTAGTCGTGCCCTACCCAGGGAGTCAAGCCACGTGATGCACAGAGTCGTGCGCGGGGCGGCGGCCCCTCCCACACTGGCGCAAAATGGTCGCCACAAGCATATCGTTATCGTGGGAAATCGAGAGAAGAAAGTCGTCGCCCTCGTGAGCTACCGGAAGGGGTGTGACTGGGGGCCCGTCGGACGCTTGCAGCGGCGGGCGGGGCTCCCGGGGCACGTACGAGATGGCCGGGCGGCCGGCGGCAGAATGCCTGCACCAGTCTCGGAAGACAAAGCGGCGCTGGTCCGGCGCGTCCAAGGTCTTGTACACGGCTTCCTTGGCGGCCCAGGCGCCGGCCACAAAGTGGTCTTTCTTGGCGTCAGCCAAGCAGGTGTATGTGGCGAGCTCTGATTGGTGGAGAATGCGGCGGAGGAAGCGCGGCCCCGTGCGCCGCCGGAGGAGCTGGCTTATACGCAGTACCTGCACGATATCAACGCCAATAGCAATGACCATTGGCGGAGCCGGACTAGAGAAATGGGGCAGGGCTTTGCGGGCAGAGGCGATGCGGGCAGAGCCGTGGCGAAGAGTATCGGCGGCGCACGTGCGCGCGCGCGTGTGCGCGTATATGCCGGAGCATTGTCTATCGCCAGCTGCTCTTGAAGAGCAGGCCTAATTTGCCGCAGATGGGCTACTTTGGATTCGCTTGAGGGGCCCTTCGATTCCAGGATTGGGTGATTTTGGTAGCGGTTCGAGACTCAATCGGGCCGCCCCATAAAAGTGTTTCAGACCAGAGGGCTGCGGGACAAAAGTGAGCGCCCTGCAAGGACAGGCGAGACAAAGACATGAGCCATTGTGCCAGAAACAGCCACCATTGGCAGCTTGCGGAAACCCTGACTATACTTCAAACCCGGATGCGGATGTGCAGGTGCAGTGTATGGTTACGGATGTGGGAATGGGCACGGCTGCGGTACCGCTGCGGGTGCGGGTGCGGCTGCATTAGTGCGGCAGACAGGATGTACTGGCGCAAACTCCAGCGCATATCTATGGACGCGCCCTTCACCTCCAACACCATCCAATGGCCTCGTCAGTTCCCGGCCCCGTGCCGCTCCCGGCCTCCCGCTACGACCTTTCAACGTACCTCGGCCGCGTGCGCCACTGTGCGGACCTTTCAGACCCCTCCATGTTGCTCAACACGTCGCGCGATGTGGAACAGGCCAAGCGCAACATCTGGGACTACCGCAACGGCGTGGCGCCCAAAATGACGGCGGAAATGTGGCGGCTGAAGAAGATCCTCGACTCCACGCTCCACCCCGACACCGGCGAAACGGTGTTTCTCCCTTTCCGCATGAGCTCGTGTGTCTTGTCCAACTTGGTGGTCACGGCGGGAATGCTCACGCCCGGCTTGGGCACCGCAGGCACGCTTTTCTGGCAGGTGGCCAACCAGTCGCTCAACGTGGCCATCAACATTCTGAACGCAAACAAGTCCCATCCCTTGACCACCGCGCAGATTGCCACCAACTACACCATGGCCGTGACCGCGTCGTGCACCGTGGCGCTTGGGCTCAACTCCGTGGTGCCGCGGCTCAAGAACATTCTGCCAGGCACGCGCACCATCTTGAGCCGCCTCGTTCCGTTTGCCGCGGTGGTGTCTGCGGGGATTGCCAATGTGTTTCTCATGCGCAGCGAGGAGTTGAAGAAGGGGATTTCCGTCTACGCAAGCGATGGCCGCGACTTGGGGTCGTCGCAGAAGGCCGCGTGGCACGCGGTGGGCGAGACCGCCGCCAGCAGGGTCATCAACGCCACGCCCATCATGGTGGTTCCGCCGTTGATTCTCGTGCGGCTCCAGAAGTCGCGGCTCTTGCGCGGCAAGCTGAAGCTCGCAGAGACCGCCGTCAACATCGGCTTGATCTTCGCCACTTCGTTGGTGGCTTTGCCGTTTGCATTGGCGGTGTTTCCTCAGCGCAGAACCATCTCTGTGTCTGCGTTGGAGGACCGGTTCCAGGGCTTGAAGGACTCTAAAGGCGATGAAATCAAGAACGTGGAGTTTAACCGCGGCATTTAGCTTCCATGGGATGTTATCAGGTATATGAGAATCGGCATTGAGAATCGGCATTGAGAAGCGGCATCAGAGAATCACCCGAGAATCACCCGAGAATCACCCGAGAATCACCCGAGAATCACCTGAGAATCACCCGAGAATCACCCGAGAATCACTCGAGAACCACCCGAACATCACGTATCAGAGATGTCAGACAAGAAATTCAAGACATGGCGATGCCGGGGCTCCCACTCCTAATCCGAAATTATGACTGGCTTACGTTGATGGCAGACCGCGCGAGTCTAGTGGAAGCGGAGACGGCCTAGCGGGCCATGATCAGCAGCAACACAAGATGTGTCGTATGGTGCGTTGAGTAATCCAGGAGACACCGCCACACAATCAAAAGCTCCAGCCATCGAATGGTGGTGTTCCAGTTTCCACCAATCAGCATTGTATGGAGGAGCGGCCACGGACGAGTGTACGAGTTGTTCCATATAAGCCCGGGGTTTTCTGGGGTGGTGGCACGTGCGCGCCTCGCTCGTGTGACGGCATTTGGCCCAGGGCTTCTCTGAAGCACAGCTCCTCGCCATTGTAGTGTAAGCCGAGCTCAAGTAGGGATGCACGGGCGAATGTATGTACCTGCAACACGAATAGTCCATATGGGCCTGGCACGACCCAAGCACCAAGGCACCAGCCACGCTAGAAGCGGCAACAATGCATTGAAGGGTCGGACCAGGCCACCGTGGCCAAGCGGTGCGGCGGCCGTGTGCATGGTAGCAACTCCTTCCCCACGACGCCCTCATCTGGGCGACGTACTCGTCATTCAGCGGAAAGGATGTGGGCTTTGTGACCACGCTCACGCTCACACGAGCATCAGATCAAGCCAACTGCGGCGAAACTATACCGGGTGCATGCGTGGGACTGAAGCTCTCAGGTGTGTGCCGTTTTTCGGAATGTGCTTATCGAATATCACATTGTCCTGCATGGAAGCAAAGCCATAGTGGTTTTGGATATCCAGTACTATGGAATATAAGTTATTGAAGGGTAAAATAACTAAATGAAAAAGTATATAAATGAAATGAAAAATTTAAATTAACGCTAAAAATTGATAATGATATATAAATAGGTAAATAATTAGTTGACTTAATATAATTACGTAAATTTGTTTGCATTAAATGCATTTTATTCATCACCCTATAACTGTGATCACATGTTCAAATAATTTTTGAGTAATAAATTAGCAGGCAATATAAAAGGATAAGTTAAATGGGGGCAATACAAATGGGGCAATGATGAATGGGCCGGGGAGCTCATTGAGGAGATGGTGACACTTAGTGACAGTTGGCAGTGGCAGGTGGCATTTGTCATTCGGAAGTTGGACAGTTGGACAATTGGACAATTGGACAGCTGGCAGGACTCGCAAACGACACCGTCTATTCACAGCATCCGCTGCGGCCGTGGCTACACTGCAACAGCACAAGACAAAGACTCATCCGGCCTAGTCTATGCACTCACTTTTAGCATGCTTGGGCCAACGGGCCAATCAGGGCTAAGTGACGGCCGTGACCCTGCGATAGCTTCGCGTGGTGGTTGACATGGCCAACTATATCGGAAGTTGCTCATGGATTGACTTGGTATGGACGATGCTATTGGCTGCTATTGGCTGCTATTGGCTGTTATTATCTGCTATTGGCTGTTATTATCTGCTATTGGCTGTTATTATCTGCTATTGGCATTGGCATTCGCATTGGCATTGGCATTGGCATTGACTCCGGCCCTGCACAAAGACCGCCTCCCTCTTACCAGTACTCCCACTCGGGAACATTTGCGGCGCCAAGAGCCGCCTCGATGGCATCACGCGTCACAAGCTGGGCCACGGCCAGCAGCGTAAAGTACAGTTTCGTGGCGTCGGTGGGATCGAGCACCCCCACGCCACGGCCTCCGAGGGCCGTGACATAAGTGTCCATGCCCACATGGGCAAAGTCGCGGCACACCGCATCCACCGCCGACAGGCTGATGCCATCCTCCAACACGGTGAGCGCACACCCGCCGCCTCCGGCGCCGGTCAACTTTGTGGCGCCCACGCCGGCGCGGTCGGCTATGATCCTCACCTGCTCGAGGCTGGGGTGCGACACGCCCAACGCAACCAAGAGCCCGTGGTTGATCTCCACCAAGCGTCGCAACCGGGCCCGGTCCACCGGGCGCGCCTGCATGAGGGCGTGGGCGTCCTGCACAAGGCGCCCCATGGCCTCGAGGATGTGCCCGCAGACCTCGGGGTGCTGCGTGTTCGTCTGAGCCACGTGGCCCACCAACGTCGCCGTGCTGCGGGGCACCTTTGTATTGGTGAGCAAAAGCGCCAACTCGGGGAGCTGGCACAAGTCAAGCTGCGCCCCGGCCGCCGCGGTGCGCTGGTACAACACCGCGCCGCCATAGGTGGCCACGGCGTTGTCGATGCCCGAGGGATTGCCGTGGAAGCACTTTTCGCCCATGAACGCCCACAGGTTGATGAAGGCGGGTGCCGAGGCCGCGCCGACGCCCAGGGGCCGCGCCACGTGTCCGCTGGCTAGTGCCATGCCCGCAGACAAGCACACCGACACCGCTGCCGAGGAGCCCAAGCCGGCGCCCACCGGGAGCGTGGACCGGATGGAGAAGCGGTGGCCCCGGGTGTCGGCGGTGCACATGCTCATGAACATATAAAGGAAGCATCTGCAGGCGGAGTAGTGGAGGCCCGGTGTGCAGGAGCCAAGGGGCCCCTCCAAGGCAGCCAAGATCTCGGGCACGAGATCTGCAGTGGGCAAGGGGCGACCTGCCTCATCTGAGCCCACATGGGGCAGCACCTGCGCCCACGGGAGATCGCCGATGGCCCACTTGTCGGCAATGTCCAAATCGGGGAAGTACAACTCGAGCTGTGCAGGGTCATGGCTGGGCTCCACAAGCAAGTACGCCCGGAGCGATAAGGCCGCGGCGATGGCGGGCTTGCCGTACACGGCCAGATGCTCGCCAAACAAAATGGCCTTTCCTGGCGCTGACACAAAGAAGGACATGGCGTGTGAGCCTCGCAGTTCACGCGGGTAAAGAGCCTGCGCCGGACTGCAGGCAAGCCCCGCCCATCGAGCTTCGTATAGCGCGTACGAGCTCTGGCGTGTTCTTGGAGCTGGGGGGCACTGGGACTGCCCATGCCAAGGATGCGGGGTACTGATCCCACACAACTGTCACACAAAGCTGGAACCCGCAACTGTCACACAAAGCTGGAACCCACAACTGTCACACAAAATTGTCACCCACAACGGTCACACAAAATTGTCACCCACAACTGCATCACTACCCCATGATATTACTGCTGAAACGCAAATACCGAAAATACGAGCAGAACGTCCCTGACCAGTCTCCTCAATTGGTCGGATCGTCGTTCCATGAGAGGTGGCCTCGGATGACGGAGATGGCTGTTTTGATTAATCCCTCCAAGGCTTTGCTTACGGATGGATTTGGTGGCTGACCCGCAGGACGGTACTACTACGGTCCTCTGGCACTACTCGGTGCAATGGTGCTCTAGTGGATACACGACCAGCCACAGACCCAGTTTCAAGGGATGGCAAGCAGACAATTGGGAAGTTTTGATGCAAGTATTCTTCCGGGGCATAAAGGGAGTGCATCTTACGATGTGCCAGCCACAGTGCCCAAAAAACTGAATCAACTCAGACAATTCAAGCATACGGGCGCACTCTCTGTCCCTTTCACCCACCTTTTCGATGTGAGCCGAAAACCTTTTCAGGTATTATCCAAATTTGTCCCGTTACTAAGAGAGTGTTCAACTGCCTTCCTGAGATACACTCGTTTATTGGAGAGGTTGGTGTATCACTCTCAGGGTCATTGAACCATGAACACTTTTCAATAACATCCGTTCAAGGATAATGTCCCAGTACGGTGTTGCCAGTGGAGGAGGGTGTGGCGGGGCCCAGAACCAGAGAAACGGTCCGAGGTTTGGCTCAGACTGCGGATTTGGCCATGGGCTCGCGGTACTCTGGGACCCATTAGCTGCCTTCCAATAGTCCATGCCTGATTCATTGCTACTGGTTACATTCGTGCAAGCTTTGATGTGCTTGGTTGAGAAACATCTCGGCGGCGGCCCTCGTGGAATGGTCTAGAGTACTGTTTAAAAACAAGGTGCTAGTCGGAACAAGCGCTGGCCCTAGTCTTGTCCTTGGGCCGAGGGTGAAAACACCAACAGATTTATGACATGTTGATAAATAAGTTCTTGGCATGCATTCGGTTCAGGAGTTCCTCCTGGCATGCCACATGGCTGAGGGGGATATTTGAATAGGTGCTTCTCTTGTTGGAGGGGCACCCAAGACAGAAAAGGCCATCCGCTGATTCTAGTTTGATGCAGGACATCATCTCGCTCTCTGTGCCGAGAGCAAAGTGGGGATACGCTGGGGTCAACTACATCTCCACCTTTGCTGGCGACTTGTTGGGCTTTGCCAAGGAAGGTGCTGCATTCTTGAATAGTGCTGAGGTGTCTCGGCTAGGCATATTCGTCTTCAGCCTGGTATACCACCGGTCCATCTTGAGGTGCCGTGGTGTTGTCTCTGGTACATCACCAAATGTCTTTTTCGGGTACAATAGTGGTGGTAAAACAAGCAACGTGAAAGTGATAGCTCAAAATTCAAAGCTCTTCATAACCAAAGAACTAGTCAAGGATTGGCGATTGTTCATCCTCGAGTTCTAAGTCTGGGAGAGCGTAGATGTGGGTGGGCGCTACATCAAAAAGTTCGAAATATCTTACACTGCTCTTTAGGTTACATGTGATGAAACACCGCAGCATGCTTGAAACCTCGGATATAGATATGCAACCGAAGCCTAGATGAAGGGATGTGGTGTTGGTTTGACCAAATCTGGTACTTTTGGTGAAGCCCAAAGCTGTTGGTACAGACAGAAATACAGCAGGTTTGACAGACCCCCCGAGCTCCTTACCACTGAAACGGGCAGTGTACTGCTCCATAAATATTGCATGGTACCTGAGGATGGATGATAATGCTCATGATATTTGCACCCATGCGTGGTGCACTAACAACTGCTTAGGGGCTTGAACACTCAGTTTCATCCCTGATTCCAATGGAAAAAACCATTCATTGGGAAAAGGGCTTCTTCTTTGTTCAACTCGCCACAACGGCACGGGCCAGTAATTCAAGACGTGGCGAGGTTCTTGGGAGACCTTCCGGTTGATAATTCCGCTGCTGGCCTCGAATTCATGTACTTTCATGTTCGAAATATTGTGACATTCTATTTTGTGATCCCATGAAACAAGCAATGGTGTGATATTTTTGTGATCCCATGAAACAAGCAATGGTGTGATATTTTTGTGATCCCATGAAACAAGCAATGGTGTGATATTTTTGTGATCCCATGAAACAAGCAATGGTGTGATATTTTTGTGATCCCATGAAACAAGCAATGGTGTGATATTTTTGTGATCCCATGAAACAAGCAATGGTGTGATATTTTTGTGATCCCATGAAACAAGCAATGGTGTGATATTTTTGTGATCCCATGAAACAAGCAATGGTGTGATATTTTTGTGATCCCATGAAACAAGCAATGGTGTGATATTTTTGTGATCCCATGAAACAAGCAATGGTGTGATATTTTTGTGATCCCATGAAACAAGCAATGGTGTGATATTTTTGTGATCCCATGAAACAAGCAATGGTGTGATATTTTTGTGATCCCATGAAACAAGCAATGGTGTGATATTTTTGTGATCCCATGAAACAAGCAATGGTGTGATATTTTTGTGATCCCATGAAACAAGCAATGGTGTGATATTTTTGTGATCCCATGAAACAAGCAATGGTGTGATATTTTTGTGATCCCATGAAACAAGCAATGGTGTGATATTTTTGTTTTGCCGTGCAAGTGCACTAGCCAGGCGAGACACTACCTTTTTCGTTATTCTTTCACAACTCATACTCTACTGGTATTCACGGGTTTGAATGTCTAGGGATTGGGCAAGATGTAATCTGAGCTTCTCCGAAACCAGTTGAATTATTCGGGGCCAGTAGGAAAACCGCAAGATTGTGTTTCGGCGGTTGGCTCTTTATTGCGGGAATACTCTAAGGCTTCACTTTCTGCAGGGGCCTCTGAATACACCCAAAGGGCTTCTTTCTAGGTCGCTATTGGGCTTATCTACGAAACGCCACGAAGGTAGTTGTATAGGTAGTGCGCTGCCCATGGGTGCATAGTAGGTGAAAGGCGAGCCACTCTGAATACAGGAAAGCAATCCAAGATGGAGACGGTGGGCTCTAGATGCCAGGTATTCTGTTCAGACAAGCAAGGAACGTATCAAACACTGGTGGAATGGCCGGAGTCGTTAGACGGAAGAGGCTGTGTCAATAACGGCTTAGCGCTCCCTAGAAACCATGAAGCCACTAATCTCATTCATCACGCGTCAACACTCCCCTGAAACCTGCATCGTTGCATCAGGTTTCTCAAGCGAGATCTTTTGTGTGAGTGAGCGTACGAGGTAGCCCATCCGTTTCTCTAACGCTCTCACCCTGTATTTTTCATCAAAACGTAAGAGGGGGAGGCTTGTCCAAAACAAGTTCTTTTGAAGCGCCTTCGTGAATATGTCTGCGACATTTTCCCGGGCAGGTCCGTACCTTACCATGACATGCCACTTCACTCTCTGAGCGGTATATCTCTCTTGGAGCGGTATCTCTCTCTGAGCGGTATATCCCTCTTGGAGCGGTATCTCTCTCTGAGCGGTATATCCCTCTTTGAGCTCGATATGCCTGCTCATGGCTTGGGGCTCCCCTGTGCCGTTCACGCTGAGTACGACTCCGTCGTTGTCCTCGAAGATGACTGGTTGTTGTGTCTTCACTCCGAGTTCTTCTAGGAGTGTCTTTCATGAGGCTTCGCGCACTGCGTCGCTTAGTGCTACCCATTCGGCCCCATGTGTGCTCGTCACAACCATCTTCTGATTTTTCGACTTCCAGATGAGTGGCGTACTGTCAACGTATATAATGTACCCGCTCCGGGATCTTCGCTCTTCTTCGTTCCCGAAGGATGCATAATTGAATGCATACAATTTAGGAGGATCTTCTTCTCTCTGATTCTTGCTCATGGTGATAAAGGCTCCTTCGTGGGCACGGAGATGGGCGAGAAGCTTCTTCAAGTGTTTGAGATCTCGTTGCGTTGCCTCACTCGTATGCGATGCAAGCTTGCTGACGCTGTAGGCGATATCTGGCATGGTGAGAGTTGCCAACCAATTGAGCGAGCCTAGTAGCTCCTGGTATAATCGTATATCGGTGGCCTCTAACTTGTCGTCGTCTTCGTCGCGTGCATAGTCAGTGCGTTTCATTGTCTCCTTGGGAATTAGGTGATTGTACTTTTTCAACATTTCTTCCCTATACTTGCTTTGATGGATCATGTATCCGTTCCCAGTTTTTGCGAATTCCAATCCACAGAATTCCTTTACTTCTCCTAGATCTTTGGTCTTTACCTTCTGCTCTTCTTTAGCTGTCTGAGTACTTCAAAGTAGTCTGCTTGAGTCTCTGCGGCGACTAGAATGTCGTCCACGTAGAATCCCCTATTTCTCTGCCGTCGGCAGTTCTCTTCTTGAATAGCGTTACCAACATTGTACTTTCGAATCCCATCTTTTGAAACGTGTTCACGATATGATCGTACCAGGCTTTTCCGGCGTTTCGCAATCCATAGAGTGCTTTTGTATACTTCCACACGCGGCTTGAATCAATCCCAGGTACGTTTTTTGGGGGCGTAGGTACACAGGCTCAGCTAGTGTCAGGTGTAGGTAGACAGAGCTCACGTCCATTTGCCATAGTGAGAGTCCTTTGGATATGGCTTGCTGCGCCATTGACTATAAACCACTCAGACTATAAACCACTCAGACTATAAAAGCCAGGAGTACCTCCGTTTGGTAAGAGATAAGAAATACTCAAAGCATTATGAAAGGTCATTGAGAACGCTCTCACGATAGATAGATACAGATAGCTACAGACATGACCGAGACGAAGATCCAACCACTACGGGATCATTAGCATGCTAATGATAGCAGTGCTGCATATTGTGTGCAGGTGAGCCTTCAGCTCCACAGAGTGCGAGGTAGGTCAAAGGCGGAATTGGCCGGGTCCCCATAAATCATCTTGATTTTAATAATCGTGATAATTTAACTCGCATGAGCACACTTGAATCTAATGAAGCCATCACAAAAGCCATAAATTCAATGACACTTTCCAAGGTCCTTTTTCTCGGTTGGGAATTCTTAACTGCACCAGAATTCACATGTTATTTCCGAAACTACGGTTATACATGAAATTTTATGAAAATATTCATACAATGATAATGATGTGCTTCTCAGACCGTCGTAAGCCTTGTGTTTCATCAAAAATACAAATAGCAACGACAGTAAACTGCCACATCCTCCATGGGTAGTGCGCCACCCATGAATTCACAAGTGGTCTGAGAAGGACTCGTCGGTACCCGCCCCACAGGCCTTGGCAATAATAACCCAAACGGGATCTGCAACGGCCAAGTACTTGGACGTGGACAACGAGCACGAGCGGGAATTCCTCACATCATGAGGAGCCAAACCCCGTGACCGGCCTTGGCCAGTTTTCACCTAACTTTCCAGACGATCCGCCCTGGATCGTCAACGAAAGCATCGTCTTCAGGTACGAGACGTTAATAAGACTAAACAGCCAATATCAACAATATACATAATTCTATCTAACTAATTCTTGTTGATTGTATAAGTTTATTGATGTTGTATTACTGATAGGTACTTCTATCAAAAAAAGTCATTTCGGAGACGGGAGTTCAACCCGTCTTTCTAGCGTAACTTAGATGTGCTCGGTTTCTGCCGATGCCCCACAGAAAGTTAACTCTTGCAATTCATCCGCAATAGAGAGCCAAGCACCGAGGCACACTCTTGCAGTGTACCACTATGAGTCCCCGAACGATACCCCTGGCTCCAGGTAAGCTCAAAGATTCCACTCTCCCAAACCCCTAAACGTTATTGAGGAATTTAACTGGGTGCCGCCACGGACCTCAGGATGCATAACAACGCAGCGCCAGCAGGTTAGCCAGTGCTTTTACACCGCCAGCGGGTACACCCGGCGCAAGCTCCACTCACCACACCCCCGCGGCAGAAGCAAAAGACACTACCCCTAGCTTTGGCCGCTTCATACCTTAATAGTCCTCCGCCCTCGTGGCTAGTGCGGCACCCATGGCTCCGACACTCCGACTGAGAGCCGCCAAGACCGATTTGCGCCACCGTCCATGCAAGTTCGTGGTGAGAATTTCACGCTTTGCCCAAAAGGCCGATCGAACTTTTCCCCTATCGTAGCGCACAATGTTGGCATCGTAGCGCACAATGTTGGCATCGTAGCGCACAATGTTGGCAAGCATGGATCATGGGCTGCGGTACCCATGGGTGCAAAATATGCGCAGTGCGGACGCGGATGCACCTGAGCTCCTCAGTGCGCCATGACTCGCCTTTGGATCTGAACTTCGAGGTAGCTTCGAGAGGGCAAGCCGGATAGATCCCCGCAACGGACTCAGGCCCCCGACGCACCAGATTTCAGACCTTTTCGCTGTGTATGCACGCGATCAACTCCTGCTATCTAATGCGACGCGCCCTATGGGAACCAGCACCATTTAATATGCTTGTGAGCGTGACGCCGTGAAGATTCCTGCATGAACCTACTCCATCAACTTCAAATTCCTTAGTATCTGCTATGGATCCATCCAAGCCGCTATAGCAAGGGTTTCCCCAATGTCTCGATCATGTGCAAATAGCAAGCCGCCACGCCCAATCTGTCAAACTGGCCATTCGGTGAAGCTTCACTAGACCCACCCCTGACCCCACCCCCTCTGCTCCACGGGGACAACGAGTCGCTTCTGGTGCATGGCACATTTCTCGCTCATTGATTCATGTCTATTCCGAGAGGTGGGTTTCAGAAGACCGGGGCCGTAGTAAGGGAAAAAGGGGGATAACGTGACCACGACTTGTAGAAGAACTCAACAGCACAAACACCAACACGAAAAACAACACGACAACATGAACACCAACACGAAAACCAACACGACAACACGAACACCACCAACAACAAACCTCTAGCACCTTCGGCAGGAATCCCCGCTAGTGGACGTGCTCCTCTGCTGTAACAGCCTTGTAGTGCACTACTACAGTATATTCACGACAGTACACCCCTTCCACTTTTACCCTTCACAGACCTCGTAACATTTTCTACAATAGAACGACCATTATACCCAGACACCGGTGGAGTGCTCTCTGACTACTAGTGAATGCTGCACCACTACCACAACATACTACACTTCTCCGCTAGTAAGTTGACCCGCACTCCGGTAGGCTTAGCAAATTCTTCTTACCTTAAGGCCAATGTCCTCTCCTAGCAAACCCGCCTGCTGTAGCATATGGAAAGAAGAGCACTGAATGTAGCGAGGTCGAAGGGGATGTACGGTCTAATTAGCAAAGTATAGTTTTCATGCAGGCGGAGACCGAGACTTCGTTAACAAAGAGAGGCAGGCCGGAGAAGGAACCTCCGTTATCAAATCAGCAAAATTCACAAAGTTACGCGTTGGCGCCTGAAACTGTGGAAGATCAGAGCGTTGGGAGTGAGGTACACACTGGCCGTGGAGCATCTTCAGGCCAACTGGGTCAGCCGGTAGTCTTGTTGAAGGATCGGTCGGACAATCCGGCGTCAACGGGGAAGGGACTATTGAGGATGCTGCTCGAAGTGAAGTAAGAGTGACTAATGATTTGGTTGGTGTTCGTGATCATGATGAGACTCAGCCTTTGGATGAGTCCTTGCCGCAGAGACCAAAACGATCCACAGCTGTGAAGGCACATGAAAAATGGGAGTCTCTCAAACCCAAGAAACCTCGTCAGATTGGCATCATACTTCTGGACGGCTGCAGCGCACAGGGGGAGGGATTTGGATTATCCTCTCGGGAGCACATCAAACAACTCGCCAGTTCAGGGGGAGTGTATCTCGATAATGTGGATTTACCAATTATTCAAGAGACAGATCTCGAGACCAATAGAACTGGTGAGGTGTTTAAAATTGGATGGAGAAAGTGATACGAACGGGACCTTTGAATTAGTGGACGAAAGGTAGAAGGCCGATAGGTGCCAAATGGGGGTTTGCACTAAAGAATAGTGGCTTACACAAGGCACGACTTGTGGTCTTGGGGAACTTCCAGAAGGAAGGGATTGATTATCAGGAGATATTCTCACCTGTGATCAGATACGAGAGTTGAAGAATGGCATTGGCCATTGCAGTGAAACAAGAGTTGGTTGTAACACAAATGGATGTGACAACTGCGTTCTTGAATGGGGTACTTGGTGAAGAGATCTGCATGACACAACCGGAGGGCTATGTTGAGAAAGGAAAAGAAAAGTTGGTTCTTAGACTAAGAAAGTCATTATATGGATTGAAGCAAGCTCCGCGGGTGTGGCAAAGATGGAGCTGATGACAAGGTAAGTCATAAAGACTAAGGTGCAATGAGCAATTCATCAAGACAATGAGCAATTCATCAAGACATTAAGATAACAGAGAGCTCCCAGATTGCTTAGTCGTGTCCCTCTTTCACCCAGGACGCCATTCACAAACGAATTCGGCGTTGATTGAAGAATACACATAGAGTACAGTATGTAGCGATCACTGACCTGCCGCGTGCATCTACAGCCATATACTCCCGCCACTCCCGCCACTATCTGCTGCAACCTGGTGGACTCCTCTTCTTGACTCCTGCAAACTGGTGGACTCCTCTTCTTGACTCCTGCAAACTGGTGGACTCCTCTTCTTGACTCCTGCAAACTGGTGGACTCCTCTTCTTGAATACGCACACCGATTAGTCCAATTTGGCGCTAAATTATTGCGGTCCAACCTTCACAACGCAATGGCAATCTGCACTCCCCTAAGACACGAGAGCCTTGAGCTCGGAGATATCATCAATCAAGGCACGCACGAAACTCAGCGACCTCTCATCGGAGCGGCTCAAGAGAAGCTCCTCTTCCTTGGAGCTGGGCACGATGCGCGACGCCAAGAACTTGGGGTGCTTCAAGAGATTATTGACAAAGTCCGCAAAGTGCGCCCGTTTCTGGGGCGTGTCGAAGCCAGGGAGAATCGACATGTCCACGTCCGTGGCCGAGTCCACGCTGATGCCGCGGGCGCCCATGATGCCATGCAAGATCTTGAACATGTAGAGAATCTGCATGGTTTCAAAGGTGCCGGCGGTGGACACCTGGAGCGACGCCAGGTCCCTGGTCCACAGCTCCGCGCAGAACTCCACCTGCTTCTGGAACGCCCGGATCGTCAACATCACCTGCTGGAGCTCCAGATGCTTGGCCAAGCACGTGACCATGATCGGCAACACGCCATTGGTCCAGTTGCGGTGCAACTGCACGTTGGTCTCGACCGACACCCCGCCGTCCTTGAACGGCCGCGAGATCACGCTCTCGCGAATCACCGTGAACAAGTTGTAGGCGCCCAAGTTCTCGCGGAACTCATCCAAGCTGAGGAACTGCTGGATGAACATCAAGCTGAGCTGCGCAAACACTGGCTCGTTGTTTCCCACTAGCACCAAGTGGGAAAACGTGTGGAGGCTGCAGATCGCCTCCACCGTCTTGTTTGCCCGGAGACTGTCCATGATTTCTGTTTGAAGCGCCCGCGAGAGCTTCATTTGCGTGAAAAGCTTGACAATGGAAAGAATGAGCTCAAAGTCGCCCAAGGCCTCGCCCACGAAGTCCCCGGCGTTCTCGTGCTCCTGGCCCGCCGATTCTTTCCCGTTCGCTAGACCGCTCTTTGAATCTATGGGCTGCCCGCTTAGAAAGTTCGGTTTGCTCTGCGCTTTATCTCCTGGCATTTGCACGCCTTGCCGTCCAAAATGAGGCCCCTGTAATTTTGCCAATGTCCGTTCTGCTTGTGGGAAGCTCCCGCTGGTTGTTTGTGAGATCAGCTCGCTCGGCTTGGGTTGCTTCCGGGAGAGATATACGTGGTTTTCCAACTGCACAATGAGTCCCTTGACCCCCCTTGCGACAACGAAATCAAACACCCTCATCAAAATCTGGTGGTTTAACGCAATCAAGTCAAACTTCTGCCCGATTTGCGAGAGCGACACGTAAATAATCCGCAATAATGACCGGTACGAGTATTCGCTCGTTCGATGGGTGTCAAAATTCAAGTACCCCACATTCTCATCACCCATCAACTCTAGGCCGGCCTCCACAATCGAAACGGCCTCGGAACTAAAGTTGCTCCCATTGCAATGCCCAGTGTAGAGGAGCAAAAAGGCCAACTCGATCTTGCCAAAGTTCTGCTGCCGGAAAAAGTCCTGCGTGTAAGCGTCTCGAGGCTCGGGGATGGTCAAGAGTTGGAGCGCTGCTTGCGAGTAGCTTTCAGGTAGCAACTTGGGCGCACGCCGACAAAACGTCGTGACTAGCCCGCCCACTGCCCTGGCAAGCGAAAACTGGGCGTTGTAGTACTGCATGTTGGCGGCACAATGGATGATCTGGTCTCGAAGATGGCGCCATTGGGCGTGCTTATCAAACATGGCGTCAAGCACGAGCAAGTCGTAAACTTCCTCGAAGCCAAAGTGGTTCCTTTCCTTGAATGTCACGGCAAAATCCGAAAGCTGATAATTGGGCGACATCGCCGAGAATCGCTCATTGACCTCGTCAAATAGGGTTGTGTTGTAGTTGGAAATGGAGAAGAATTCCGGAATCCGTGCAGCAAACTGCGGTCCACGTAAGTAGTCCACAATAGCCCCCTTGCACTTTTCATTCTTGCTCGTGAACAAGAGAAGCGACAAAGTCTCTGCGATTTTGGCGTAGAGCTTGCAGTGGTAGGACGCTTGGTACAACCCATCGAAAAACCCCAACTTTTCGCTGACGAATTTGTTTCCTTCAACCACAGAGAAATCCCTGGACAAATTCCTGGAAATTAGGTTTTTCTCCGTTTTTTCTGCTTCTTTGTCGAAGTTGGCCATCATCGAGATCAATTCCTGGACGAAAACATAATCACTCTCCTCATCGCGACCAATATTCCACAGACTAAAAGCCAAAGAAACAGCATCCAAGAGGTGCACAGTCACGGCGGGGGAAAGGTAGTTGACATCGTTGATGTTGCGTTTCAAAATGGAGAGCAACGACAAGGATTTCCGAGGGGACTCTGGTTTGGTCAGAAACTCGCCAAACACGTCTCTACCGCTCATGAAAAACACAGAGAGACCCTGCTGGTTGGCCTCCATTAACGAACAGAGGAATTTGTAGATGGGAATCTTAGTTTTTTCATCGTCAAACGGATTGTCGAGGTCGGCGGCCAAAGAATGCAACAAAATGCGAGAGTGTGACCGGCCCAAATGAGATAACATGGACGGCGCCGTCCCAGAAGGCCATTTTCCGTTGGAGAGTGCACTTAGCAAGTCAAGAACGCAATCTCCGAGGATGCCCCCTTTGGCGTAGATCATGACAAGCTCCGGCAACTTCCGGAATAGCCTTTTCTCGAATACACTGGGCGGGCGCCCGGCAGCGTTGCGAGTTTGTATAAGGAGTTTGCTAAACTTCAAGCACGTGAGGGCCCAAGTGTCGCTGTAAGACCCCGACTTGTCGGTCAACTCATATGTTTTGGAAAACGAGGCCAATGAGTCTATCAGCTCGAAGATCGGCAGCAGCGCGTCGTTGTTTCCAAGCAAAAATGCGTCGAGAATCTGTTGAGTAGCCGGCGCAAAGACCCGAGTGGGTTTCGATTCGGGGACTGTTTCAGGCCCGACAGAAAACATGGCCTTCAAGCACACGCTGAAAACATCTAGCAAGAGCGTTACAAGCTGTAGTTTCTGGTGCCCATCATTATAGTTACACAGAGCACTGAAAACCTGGATCAAGTGTTGTGTGATGTGGGCCAAGATTTCAGCCTTGGAAGCTTGTGGGTAATCTTCGGAGGCGAGAAGGCAGTTTTCGGTCAAGTCAAGCGCAAAACTGGCCAACAGAACCGTGAAAGAGTAGTCTCCGCGGCCCATCTCGAGGGACCCAAAAATAATGGATGCAAAGCCCTCCCTCCCTTGGCGAGAGAAAAGCGAAGAGGTGGATAGATATGCCCAAATGCGCGACGTGATGATAGGCATCAAATAACAGAGAGTATCGAAAATCACGGCCAGCAATTCGGCATTGCGGTGGTGCAAACACTGTTCAAGCAACCGGAAAAGCACATCGGAAATGTCGGTGTCATCTGTGTATGCAGACATGTATTCCAAGACGACCGGTTCACAAGCGCGAGTGACCTCGCGGATGAGGTTCAAGATGCTCAGCAACAAGTCCATTTTTTCCATGTTGGAGGCATCAAAAGTCTTGCATATGTTGTCAAGTACCCGCCCGATAAACGCCCACCCGTTGTACTTATATAGGAAGGTCACCCAGACCATGTGGGGGTCCTCGGGCTGGAAGACCTGCGCCTTGGTGTCCTGTTTTAGAAGCAACGACAACTTTTTGCTCACTTCGTACTGTGGGTAGACGTCAATGGGCAGCGATAGCCGCACAATGTTGGTGTTGTCTGAGTCAATCTCGTAAAGACGGCTGAACTGGGCGGCATCGAACGCTTGCATGTATGAACGCATCTCCTCCAACTCGTGCAAGCCAAAGTCGCCATTGATAGCCGCCATTTTCAAGAATGGGACCATGATCATGGGGAACTTTGCGCGGGCAAGAATAAAGAGCTGCTGCGCATCAGGAGAATCGAAAAACGTCTCCACTGAAAGATCCGGCGCATTTTGGAGCACGGCAGCTATGCAGGACAAGATCTGGTCATTCATATTAAGCACGGGCAACGCTGCCAAGATCAACTCCACCAAGGCGACATTGTAGTCGTCGTCGCGGCCAAAATATTCACTCAACTGCCTAATCTCGGAAAACACAGAGTTGCCCACTTCGGCCTGAAGCGTGGCCAGGTGTTTCTGGATGGCAGCAAGAGAGAGCTTAGAGTCCAAGAATGAGGCGTTTTGATCCGGGCGCTCTTCCAAAAAAATGGCCTTTTTGTGGAGACTAAGCAAGAGGCCGTACTTGACAATCGAGTTTGCACTAGGTACCACGACGGAGACAACGGAAGAGAAGACGCGGACATCGTTAAAGTAGGGCGCAGAAACCGCCGTTTTGGGTTGCAACTCTAGGATTTTGAGCGAGATCACCGTGATAAGCTTGGAAATGGCCCCGAACACACTGGCGTCCTGCACAAACGCAGCGCCGAAGGCCAGCGCCTTGGCAAAGTCAAACCACGCCTCCACGAGATGCGGAGCGTAGTCCACCAGCTCCAAAAGAAGAGCGTGCAAGAATCGGAGCATCCCCAATATATGTAAAAGCACCTCTTCACGTGCAATGGCGGCCTGCTCCGCGGAAAACCCTCGTGCCTCGGGAGCCAGCACCCAGCGCAAACATTCTTGGAGGCCCTGCACAAGCTTCTGTACATAGTCTCCGTCGACAATGTAGGATTTTCCAATGTTGCGCACCACTAAGGACCCCATGTGGTGTAAGTGGGCACGAAAACACTCACGGGCAATATCTAAAACCGTTGCTCGTTCACTCAAAACGGCGCAAGAGTATAAGAGCTCCGGAGAGAGCGTCAGGCCAACGTGCGATTCTTCAGGAATGCGTTTTTTCGTCTGGAGGATGATGCGGAGCACTTCTTTGACATTCACGTTCAACCACAGGGCCAATTTCCGGGCCAGCGCGATGTTATCATCTGAAGCACCCTCATAGAGAACGCCACGCAATTGGAAGTGCTTTAAGCCAGAAGCAGGGCCGGGGTCCGCCGGTTGGGGGTCTTGAGTGTGGAAAGGCATTGGCTGGAGAAGAACATCCTTGTTGTACAATAAGAACTCGTCCAACGCATCAGTACAAGAACAGCCAGGGAGTGCCGGCAACGCCGAGACAAAAGTCCATGCCGGAGTCGGCTCCACAGGGCGGCTGATGAGTTCCTTCTCTGCAGACATGCGGGAGTAGTGAAGAAGAGATTGTTGATGATGGGTTTGGCGAGCGCGCGTATGCAGGACGGTCCTACCTAGAGTCTACGGTGCATTCCTGGGGGTATTGAAAAGAGCCTGGAGTGGCTGTTTGGAGTTGCATGTATGTAGGGAAGTGTTTCCGGTGTATATTCCCGGTGTATATTCCCGGTGTATGGAGACGATTTCGAGGTGTATTCCCGGTGTATATTCCCGGTGTATATTCCCGGTGTATATTCCCGGTGTATGGAGACGATTTCGAGGTGTATTCCCGGTGTATTCCCGGTGTATGGAGACGATTTCGAGGTGTATTCCCGGTGTATTCCCGGTGTATGGAGACGATTTCGAGGTGTATTCCCGGTGTATTCCCGGTGTATGGAGACGATTTCGAGGTGTATTCCCGGTGTATTCCCGGTGTATGGAGACGATTTCGAGGTGTATTCCCGGTGTATTCCCGGTGTATGGAGACGATTTCGAGGTGTATTCCCGGTGTATTCCCGGTGTATGGAGACGATTTCGAGGTGTATTCCCGGTGTATTCCCGGTGTATGGAGACGATTTCGAGGTGTATTCCCGGTGTATTCCCGGTGTATGGAGACGATTTCGAGGTGTATTCCCGGTGTATTCCCGGTGTATGGAGACGATTTCGAGGTGTATTCCCGGTGTATTCCCGGTGTATGGAGACGATTTCGAGGTGTATTCCCGGTGTATTCCCGGTGTATGGAGACGATTTCGAGGTGTATTCCCGGTGTATTCCCGGTGTATGGAGACGATTTCGAGGTGTATTCCCGGTGTATTCCCGGTGTATGGAGACGATTTCGAGGTGCCAAGATGCGCCGGGAATATGGATAGGAATACGCAGGAGCACCTACCGTCACTCGGACACGTAGTGGCACTTGCTGACGGAACCGGGGATCGGGGCGTCCGGCTCGGCCACGCCACCTAGAACCGCGTCGTTGAACTCGAAGGTGCCGGTGTAGCCCGGGGTCAGAGTCAAGGTGGCGTTTTCGACGCAGTAGCCCTGTGCGGGAGAGCCGCCCAGCACGAGCCGGTTCCATGCGCCGTGGCAGTCCAAAATGGTTTGGAGGGTCTCTTGTTGGCCTCTGTAGGCACCGTTGAAAGCAAACTTATTGGGCGGCTTCCCGTCCGGGATTTTGTAGTCTCGGAACCACTGGCGCGTGGACTCCAAGAGCCCCGGGCACTTGACAAACACATCGTGGATGTCGAAAAGCTCCAGCGCAAGCGGGTCGTGCATGGCCACGCAGATGACCTTCCAGTCCAACTCGCCGTCGTCGATCAAGGCCAACGAGCCCAAGATCTTGACCCGCTTGACCGTGCCGGTGGGCATCACCTGCAGGCCGATCTCGCACACGTCGAGCGGGTCGCCGTCGCCCTTGAGCCCCTGGACGTCCAGCTCCTGCAGGGGGTCCTCCCAGGTCTGGGGAAAAGCGCCGTAGTTGTGGATGTAGCCGTGGTAAGGGAAAAGGTTGGCCACAAAGCGAACGTGGCCGTTCTTCACGTCCTGCATGATCGGGTTGCCCGGCACCTTGGTGTTGATCTCCATTTTGGCGTTGCTCCAGCGGGGAATCTCCACCACCATGGAGGCGCATTTCGCGTCCAAGTCGAGGTCCAAGGGCACGTCGTGGAAAAACGACCCGATGGTGTTGTTCTGGACGGCGTAGTTGCGGTAGTTTTCCGTGTACTTGGCGCCCACGGCCACAGCGTGCCACGCGGCGCCGGCGCCGGCCGGAGGGGGAGCGCTTTTGGTGGCTGCCGGGCGCTGCGCCGCAAGGTGCCTGGCTGTAATGGCCAAACGGGTGCTGGCGGAGGCGTAGTCGACTTTCCGGGCCATGGTACGGGCTGTGAAGAGCATTGGGTGGGGTACTCAACCTCGGCATGCCACGGAAGCCATGCAGGAGCCCGGTCACTTGCACGTGGTTCCGCTTAACCCACCCAAACCCGTCCACCCCTTCAACTCCACCAAACCGTCCACCCATTCAACTCCACCAAAACTTCCACCCATTCAACTCCACCAAACCGTCCACCCATTCAACTCCACCAAACCGTCCACCCCATCCACCACCCCATCCACCAATCACGGTGCTAGCGATCTATAAAAAAACAGGCGGGATGATTGGCTCCTGATCTTTGCCCTCGTTTCTTCCTTGCCTGAATAATGGTACAATCCATCACTTGGCCTGTTAGGGCTACCATCATACAAGTGTGGCTGGCGAATTAACGGCATTGAACATCTCCTCAGACATCGGACACATTTAAATACCGACACCATTCTCCATTCTCGTGCATGCTTCAGTGCTGGTGGTTGGCGCCAGGTACTCAGCGCTTGTGTACTGAGACTACTTCTTTGGGCCAAAACCCCCACCTTCAGAGAAAAGCTCCCTGCTAGAAGCTGTGTTGGTTTATGTATGGGATGCACGGGCCACAAGGTGCAACCTGAGGGGGGTGGTACAAGTCTCTAGGGAGGTCTGCACTCTAGTGGGGTATGAGCAACTGGCTCGAATAGCATCTGCTTTGCCTCTGGCTTTGCCAAATTATGAGCTCTTATAGAGGTGATTAGGGGTTATCCAAGACGTTGGGTTGAGTGCTCATGCCAATCCGCTACATGGGGTTTCTTCAGCATGGACACGCCTCGCGACGGTCTAAAGAACAGAGGGGATGCTGTACAGAGTGGAGACTTGAGAATAGAGCGGACTGGGGCGGAGAATACTGGAGAATACAGAATGCGGGGATACTTACATGGAACGGAAAAAGGCAGTGGAAGATGACAGGAGGCTACGAACTGCATCATACGTCATGGAGATAAAAGAGGGAAGGCAGTTGAATAGGGTCAGATGATTAGGGGAAGCGATTGAACAGCGGGAAACAGGACAAAGTATGGACACAATGGAGAGTGGGGAATGCCTAATCGGGAGTGGACCGAATTGAAAGAAGATGTTGAAAGCTCTCTGAGTCGGGTTCTTTTACCCGAAACGTTATCGGGACGTCAAGCGACGACCGCGTGACTCGATAAAACCCGTGGAAGCGATGGAATAAGCAATCACCAATGACCCCATCCGGAACTACCCCAATGGCAGGGCATACCCCAAGCCAATGCTCGTCTGAGCAAATTCTCGCTCACTAGTTTTCTCCAAACTGGCATAGGAGCCTTTAATGCTTCTGCTAAACTACAAGCATGCTGCACATCAGGCAGTACTGCCGAACGCGCTGGTGGCTACAACTAGGCTATTCAATCGATTGAGGTTATTGGGCGCGTGGAGCCGTCACCAACGGGTGCACCAACGGTTGCCCCACCGGGCTATTATGATGGTGACTTGCACTTGGCAGGCACAGCACACCAGTATGGACTAGTATGGACTAGTATGGACTAGTATGGACTAGTATGGACTAGTATGGACTAGTATGGACTAGTATGGACTAGTATGGGGGAGGACCCAAGAAGCAGATCTTGCCCTTTTCGCTGAAGCCCGAGTTGGAGTCGTGCATCTCCACCAAGTCGCTATTGGCGGCGATCTGCTGCTCGGACCATCCGTAGGGGTCCTTGGGAATCCACAACACCGGCATCGAGGCGGAAATCACCGGCTGGTCGTAGGCGTGCTTGTTGTCGGCCGAGGCGTCCACCTCGTTGTAGGTGCTTGGGATCAAGCTCTTGGCGTGGCGGAAGTTGAGGAACACATCCGGCCGGAGGAACCGCACCAACATGTTGGAGCTCTCGGTGGTCTTGAAGTCGCGGTCGGCCATTAAAGGCGTGAACGCCTGACCGTGCTCCAAGTGGCTGTTCTCCTCGGCCACGGCCCTCTGCACATGCTGCGCCTCTTTAAGGTCTTCCGCGAGCGCCTTTTCGGTGTCGAGCGCTGTCTTGCGTTCAAGCACCTTCTGATAGTCCGAGTCTTGCACATACGACCACGTGTGCGAGATGCCGTCCAACGGCTTCATTGTGTCGATGGGCACCACCTCCAACAAGTGGTCGAATGCAGACTTGAGGTTGATGTGGGCGAAGATCGTGGCTCCCAACATCACCGCCTCGAGAGCCACGGGCCCCCAGCCCTTACCAATCACGAACAACCCCAAGAGGCACACCTCGCCAATGTACAAGCCGGTGAAGGTCTGGAACAAGGCCTTGGGGTAGTGCGAGCCGCGGGCGTCCGGCCCTTCCACGAAGATGTAGCTCAAGTTGTGGGCCCAGGCAATGTACAACAAGCCGAAGGAGGCCGCTGCAAACAACAAGATCATGGGCGCGATGATGGAGAAGGTGAGCGTGATGGTGGCCAAGGTCACCACGGGCGGGAACGTGGTGCCCCAGGCCACGGTGCCCAAGCCGGAGAAGCGGGCCCACTTCTTGCGCAAGGTGCCGTCGAAGAGGGCGCCCAAGATGTAGTAGAGGAAGAGCCCCACCGCCTGGAAAAGCGAGCCTCCGGCCACAGTCAAGCCCTGCAAAATGAGGTACGAGATGTAGAAGTTGGACGACGTGGGCAAGCCGCGCGCCAAGATGGAGAGCGCCAGGGTCGGGTTCTGCACGATCCGGGTCACGGCCGACGTGGCCAGCGACGAGAGCGCCGTGACCAAGAACCCGTTGACCATCAAGAAGGCAAAGTAGGCATTGTGCGTAAAGTGCTCCACACTCTGCGCAGACACGCAGCCCGCCACCTTGCCCAAGCCACGGATGATCATGGGCAACACGGCCATCAAGAGCGCCAACATGATGGTGGGCAACAACGAGGTGATGGTTCCGAGCAACCACTTGGGGCAGTTGAGGATGAAGCGCAAGAACGTGAGCTTGTTGGTCAAGTAGGTGATGTTGGAGATCACACCCACAAACGCCACGGGAATGGCCCAGAAGATCACCAACGCGGTGATGGCCGCCACAGCAATGCCCCGCCGAGTGATGCGCTCCCACCAAAAGAGCCGCATGTTGTCCCAGTCCACGTCGGCCGGCTCGAGCCCCACGTACTTGGGCGACATGCGTAGCGGGTTGTGGTGCACGGTGGCCTGGAACGCCAACTGCGCCGTGTACTGGTCCACAAACTCCACGAAGATGGAGTTTTTGGGCGGCGACTTGCGGAACTGCTTCTGCAAGCGGTACACCTCGCGGTCCATGGCGCGCAACTTCTCTCTGGTGTGCTCGATGGAGTCGACCTTGGGCTTGAACATGCCGTTTTCATGGTGGCGAGGCCACTTGTCGCGGGGCACGTACGACTCCAACTTGCCGGGGTCCTCCACGTGCACGCCTTTCTTGTCGGCCTTGATCTTGGCCTTGACGGCCTTCTGCAAGAGCTGCGACGTGAGCTTCTCCAACTTGAGCGCCAACGCCTCGCGCACGTTGTTCTTGTGGTTGAGGATCCGCACGTTCCTGGACACGTACACGCGTTTGACGCCGTTGAAGAGCTTGTGGAACTGCTTCTCGTCCAACCAGGTGTCGGGCACGGACTGGAAAAGCACCGTGCGCGACGCCAACTTGGTGGCGTACTTGGGCGACAGGAGCACGGCGCAGCGGAACGAGTTGAAGAAGAACAACTCCCGGTAGATGATGTAGATCACGCCGCCATAGAAGACCCACGACACGAACGCATGCGCGTAGTAGCGCCGGCGATGCAACACGTTGGAGATCGACAACTGGTCCAAGCCATCGCCGTTTCGGCCATGCACGGCATTCACCGGGAGGAGGATGGTCCACGTGAGGATCCCGCTAGCAAACAACAAGCCCATGACAAAGATGTAGCGCAAAAAGAAGTAGCCGTCAAGACCACACTGCTGGATGATGAAACTGTGGGGCTTCGTGAGCAAAATCAAGACCCAGCGAAAGGGGTCCAGGGGGAGCGGCTCGGGCTTCTTGTCCTCGGGCACCAAGTCAAATGAGGATTTGGGCGAGTAGATGCGCTTGAACTTCAAGCGCAACACCAAGAAGCCCGCGATGAAGCAACCAAAGAGGAGGGCGTTGGCCAGGAGGGCAGTCAACACCGCCTGCGTCGAAGTGCCTTGCGCGCCAGCCATGATGGGGGGGAAAAGGAGGGTAGGCGACTCTGGAGGAGAAGGAGGAAAAACATGCGCCGAGAGTCGTGAGCATTACATCGCGAGCATCCGGGGCCTGCATGTGGCCTGCCATGTGCGAGGTGATGTGCCGGCGCACGCCTTCTTATTTGCAGATGGTGCATTTTCTCTGCCGTAGAGAACAATTCTGCATGTGCGATGGCTTGCATGGTGAACACGGGGCGTGAAGTCGGTGAATTGCCGTGACCCTTGGGGTGGGAGAGCGTGGCGAGAACCGGGGGCTGCTCTGGCGCTCTTGTGGCACCGGGTTCCTGGGGGCCGCACTGGTGCACCCGGGCGGGGCCTGGCCTAGACCGTTGACCGTTATTCTGACATACCGTACCCTGTGCGCCGCGCGTTTCACATCGGCGCAGCCTCGCGAGCCACGCCGCGCCCTCGGTCTGCACTGGCGGGACTGGCGCGACTGGCCCGACTGGCGGGACTGATCGAGACTGGCGGGACTGATCGAGACTGGCGCGACTGGCCCGACTGGCGGGACTGATTTAGACTGATCAAGACTGGCCACCGAGGTGGCACGATAGGCGCGCCCCGTGCAGACCGCCTCCTCCTTGAGCCAGTGCTCGCAAACCCTTCATGGCCGACGCCTCGCTTAGACTGCTCTTGACAATACACCGCTTTCGCCTGCACACTGTGAACAATGGCCTTTGGCTGCCTCCTAACAATTGCTGCACCCCTAGTTTCACGCTTCCCATTGTGCTAGTGTCTGCGCTGAAGGGTTTGATGGACATTGGTAGCCCAGCGTGGCGTGCTAAGGGGTGCATGGAGCTCCAGAACACGCTAAAGGCTAAAGCCCTAAAGAAGGCTAGACCCAGTGGTCAAGTTTTGTGCAACCGCCGTCAACTTTACCAGATTGCTTCTGCCGGTGAGGATACATTGACTGATCGACTATACAGAGCAGGATAAGATGCCCTGATTGCCGAATCCGCTTTCCATGAACAAGAGCAGGTCGACAAGCTTCCTGAGCGACATCATACCCAACACCGTGGAATGTCGCCATTTCCGGGTTGAGTTTTGCAATCCTTTATCAAGAGTGCCGTGTTTTGCGGAGTTTCCTAGACGAACGTTGATTTTGATTCTGCCTATACTGTCTGGTCTGCTTGATCCTGGTCTGCCTGATCCTGGTTCGCCTGATCCTGGTTCGCCTGATCCTGGTTCGCCTGATCCTGGTTCGCCTGATCCTGGTTCGCCTGATCCTGGTTCGCCTGTCCTGTCTGATTCGCCTGATACTGCTCATTCTGTCTATAATCTGCTCGTGCAGTTATGCCTTGTGGTGCCAGGGCGGTGGTGAACGGGTCTTTGGTAAGTCCAATCATCTCAATAGCCAGAGTGCACTACAAAGACCGAATCAAATGAGCTCTAACCTGAAAATGTGTACTCCACACTGGAGGTCACCAATCCGCCACATTACCCATCCGCAATAAGAAATGGCATCATGCAATGACACTACGATACATGAGGATCCGAAGGCGCCAGATATTCGAGGGGACAACTTTATGGTTTCAGGCCCGACCCTAATGAGGCATTGTCAGCCCCAGACGACTAGTCCCTGAACTATATACATGTTCAACAAATTTTCCGTTTGTCAATGATTTGGTCTGGCCGAAAGAGGGTAGCTGCCCCTCCCCCAAAATTTCAAATGGGGGCGGCTCATGGAAGCCTGGCAGGATCTCCGGATATCAAAGTGTTGGAGTCCATGAGGTGGCATTGAAGTGTTCCGGTGGTGGCATCGAAGTATTCCGGTGGTGGCATCGAAGTATTTCGGTGGTGGCATCAGATATACGATGGTATCAGCACAATACTCGGTCATGACAGTTGCGCCCGGGTAAGAAAGCACTTGGCAGACGTCAAAATGCTCCGATGGCCAAGGGCCGGAGTACACAGGTCCAAGGAAACAACCTCTCCACCGGAATATCTATGGCCGCGTGGACTTCTACCACCCATACACCAGTTGACGGGTCTTGGGCCGGCCATTTGGCACACCCTGGGGCAAGCCGGGCCGGCACTATGCACAGGTCACGCCAATTGGATGGTGAGGTCGTTCTCGATGCAGTCCAACTTGAGCACGCGGAACCTCACGTCGGTCAAAACCATGCCGATGCGGAAATCGCGCAGCGCAAACTTCAGCCGCACATTCTCGTCCAGCACTATGGTGACCCGCAAGGCCCCAAACCCCACCAACTCGGCGCGGACGTCGCCCGTTTTGGCATTGCTCTGGAGAAGCACCGAGAACCGGATGCGCAGTTGCTCGGGCATGGACGCCTCGATTGCAAAATACCGCTCCAAGAACTTGCCTGTCCAGAAAGTTTCCGACTTGCGCACGGCGCTTTTGGAGATGGCCTCGCGCATCTGGAGTCGGTTGGCGATCATGTCCAAATCTTCCACCTGCCGGTAGTGGCCAGGCTTTCCCTGCACATGCGCCTGGATGTTCCAGTGGTTGACCATATCGATGTACCGCCGCAACGGCGACGTCAAGTTCAGGTACACCTCGAGCCCCAACGACTCGTGCTTCTTGCGCGCCAGCTCGTAGTTGGCTGACGTCATCACCGAAAGGATCTGCGACGTCTCCTCGATGGTCAAGTCGCCTTTCCCGCCATACACCCGCTGCATGATGCGCGTGATCTCTTTTCGCGCGGGCAACGCGAGGTCCAACGCTTGCGTGCGGTGGATGAACGGGATTTGATGGTGGTAGGCATGCTGCGATCCTGCATAGTTGGCCCCGATCATCAACTCCGACACGAGCTGCTGCGACCGCGACGCGTTGTTCTGGTTCACCTCCTGCACAATGGAGATGACGGGCGTGCTGGAGGCGCCGTCCCGAGGAGCCGAGATGGCCCACCCATGCTTGATTCGCTGCAACCGCGTGTCCTTCAAGCCGGCCTGGTGGCTCACGGAAACACGCGACTTTTCGCCGTTCAAGAGCATCCCTCGCCCGAGCTGAACCCGTGCGTGCTTCAAAATGCTGGAAATGTGGAACAACTTGAAGAGGTTGTCCTCGTGCGAGCCTGCTGTCAAGCGGTTTGCCTGGAAGTCGGCCTCGTTCTCCTCGAGAATCTCGTTGACCCGTTCATACGTGTACCCTTTGGGGAAGTTGGTCACGTGATGGAACGCCACGTCCGCCGTCTCTTTCATGTCGGCCAACACCCTTTGGGCCAAGTCGTCGTCCACGGCCCGAGTGCCTTGGCGCACCGCGGCTAGATGACCATCAACCAGCTTCTTGTCCAAAGTGTACAGAATGGCAATGGTGCGAGTCTGTTCATCACTTCCATTGAGCCCACAGAGCCGCGACATGAGCTGGGGAAGCATCATGGACGGCCCCTCTGGCATGTATACCGTGGCAGCCTTTTTGCAGGCGATTTGGCTCAAGACGGAGTTGGGCTTGAGGTACGACGTGGGGTTGGCCACGTGCACGGTGATTTTGTAGCGAGTGTCTTGCGTCTGTATGGATATGCCGTCATCGATTTCGTGCGCCGTGGCCAGGTCAATGCAGTATACCGGAGTGGGACCAAATGCCGTTCTCCAGGGCCCCACAGGGTCCTCGGAGTAGAAGTCCTCAAGGCCACTGGCGGCTGTATCGGGGTGCCCATGGTCAGCGGATGAAGGCGGCGTTCGGCTCGGAAGCTCGTCCTCGGGCCCAGCATCATTTTTGGCAGACAAGCGCCGCATCAACGACTCTCGGTTGGGAAACTCGCTATCCAAGTAGCGAAAGTAGTCGGTAAAAGTGTCGGATTCACGGCACGTGTGGGATTCACGGCACGTGTGGGATTCACGACACGTGCCGGTGGCCGGCAATCCCAACGACTCGTTCCAGTACGCCGGATTCGTGTCCGCAGCATCGGAGAGGGTGATGATGATATCATAGGCACGCGATTTGGAGTACTCGGCGGTGTAGGCAGGCCCCGGCTTTTGGCCCACTCGGTCATCCACGGCGCGCACCACCTTACTCGCCAAGCTTTCCATGGCGATATCGTTGACGATGTTCTCCGCCACAAAGTCACGGAGCATTTGCACCACGGGCTCGAAGCGGCGCGGAAGCGGCGTATGGCGCTGGCAATAGCGCACGTAAGCATCAGCAAAGCCTTCAATGGACTTGGGCTGCTTCAAGAATGTGACGGTGGAGCTCAATGCCTGGCCCTTGTGCACGGGCAAAATGTCCACGCTCAACGGAGTCTTCAGTGACATTTGCGTGTTGATCTTCCACATGCGGCTGGACCGCAGTAGCGCGATGATGAAGGCAATGTAGGAGCTGAGCTTGGGGCGGGCCAGGGCGAAACTATCCCGGGTATTCTGCGGCAAGGCGAGGCCCGAAAACCCACTTGCATCGGAGACGCCCGAAAACCCACTTGCATCGGAGACGCCCGTAAACCCACTTGCATCCGAGAGCCCACGGCCCTGCAGAAGCCGAATGTGGTTGTTGACGGCCTTGTACTTGTCACGGCAGCCGCGCACACCGTCCATTACCTTCAAAGTTGTCTTGAAATCAGACACGTAGCTGTACAACTCAAACACCGGGAGCGTCTGGACCGACGTGATGATCTTGTTGCTGTGGTCGTACTGAAGCACGTTGTGCATGTAGTCGAGCTTGCTGGAGAAAGTGGTGATCTTCTGGAAGGCCTCGATGGAGATCCACCGCAAGTAACGCAGGTACACTTGCCGCGCGGTGTCAGGAACAATGTAGGTTTGCACGTTGCTATTGGTCAAAAGCTGCGTCTGCGCCTGGGCCACCACTAGGTCATGTTCAGAGGCCGGCAGTATCTCCTGCACGCTTGCATCGTGGAGCAGGCGGCTTTCGTCAATGTCTCTGCTCTGTTCAGGGATGCCAACAGGCGCCACGCCGGGGTGCTTGCGCTCCACCGTCACGAGGTCCAACGCCTTGAGCATGCCCAGCGGCAAAGCCCGTGGAATGCGGAGCTTCACCACGTGCCGTGGCGCTTGCAAGATCTCGCCGTCGGAATTGACAAACGTGTACAAGGAGGAGGCCAAGCCTTGCGGCTCGCCGGCCACCAAGTGGAGCTCGGTGCTGTGCAAATCCAAGAGAACCACGTCGCCAAGCCCGAGCGGCGTGAGGTTCTTCTTCAACGACACTCGGGCACCCCGAATGGATTCTCGGGCCAGCGCCCGGAGCCTGTCGAGATTCAGGCCGTGCAGCTTTTCCCAGTCCAGTGCCGGCGTGTGGCACCGGAGACGCGTCCTGTGCTCGGAGTTGGCGAGGATCTCGTCCACGATCACGTGGTTGGGTTTTCCGAAGTCAAGCGACTGATTGGACGGGTCGAAATACACCTGGCGGGCTTTCTTGCGGGTCTTGGCGGTTCTGTGTGGAGGGGGCGGCAGGCGGGACTTGCGGCTGGGCGGCGGCGGCGGCGCATGGCCGGAGCGGTTGGGGGCGACGGGGCCGCCCCGCAAAAAGACCCCGTGTGCCTTGGCCCTTTTTCGGGAGGCAGCCCCGCTCCGGAACCGCACGAAGACACTGTGCTGTGGTCGGAAGGGCATGGAGTCTTGGAGGGCCGATGCGAGGCGAAACATGCGCGAGGGCGCACCCGTACACCGGAGCAAACCATCATCGGGAGAGATTCGGTTCGGAGGCCGGTCCCCGATTAGAGGGAATGATGGCGCTGAAACATGGCCTTGGCAACATGAGGGTGAAGGTTATTTACGAGGTTGGGATTTACTGAAGGGTTGAATATACGTGAAGCGATGCCAGAAGGGGGTTCCGAGCCCGGTGCTGGTCGTCCAGCTGGTCTAATGCAGCCACTGGACGAATTTTGTACCAGCTGCACAGATCAAAAGACACGCGTATAATTCGAGCAACCTTGCCATATTTTGCAAACTTTCCACTCAAGTTTCAATTCATTCTGGAACATTGAGCCGCAATGGGCCACTGGACTGGGCATAAATACGGGGACAATGCACGGCTTGGGGGCGCGGGTGCAAAATTTTGTGCCAAAAGAGGCTCGCAAGGGTCGCAAGGCATGCACGTGACCCTAATGCAAACAGCCAAAGGAAACCTCCGAAGCCCACTTATTCAGGCCCCATATCATCATAAGTATTTTTGTCTTTTGCAATCCACGAGCCCTCTCTGGCCAGCCAGAAGCCGCGGTTATATTTGCATTGCTCGGGCCCAAGTCCAAAGCTGCCACAGGCCTGAAACTTTTGTGAGCCTTGGAGCATTTATGGAAGTGCCCATTAATAAATTGTTCATTATGCTGTGTTATGGGAGAGGAAATGCACATTGGCAGTGCCGATTGGCAATTCTCGTTTTGCCCCGGAAAGTGGGAGCCAGGATATGCTTTGGGTAGCTCGCATGCAATCCAGGAAATATGGATGTGCAATAGCGCATTTTGCGGTTCAAGTATACCAGATGTTTCAGGACAGGTAAGGCACAAATTTCAAACCAAAATCCGCCACAGAGGCTGGAAACTCAGGTCATAGCAGTCCTAGGCATTGTGTTCTGTAGCTGGCAATTCCAGGTCAGCTGGAACGCACCGTCATTGTCCTTGCCAGACCATAAGAGATCTCCACAGAGAAGAGGCGCCTGACCCGATTCGCCCAAGACCCCTTCACTGAAAAAATTCACCTTAAGATGGTCTGAAAAAATCCACTCAAAAAGATTCACCGAACAGATTCATGGAGATCATTTTGCTATGGCAGAAGCAGAACTTCACACCTGAGTAGGACACTAATCATTGTACTCTTCGCATGGTATCTAGGTGCATTGACCTAATAAATTGATGGGAGCAATCCGCCTGGACTGTTCGTGTTGGAATGTGCCACACCACAAGGCTATTCCTGGACTTCTCTGCACCTGGCCACATTCACTGTGGACGAGGTTAGGGAAGGACCACTGAAGTGATAGGTGCACAGACAAAACACAAAATACCTAGTACGGAACCTCAGTTCGTCTTGCGCCGATTGATTTCACTGGCCGCCTCAAAAAATATCGGAAGCGTCAAAAGGCAGTCTCTCGAGGTATAGCAAAAGTATGCAGTGTGGTCCACAGTTGAGGTTTGGTTTATCGCAGAATGATGGGACAAACATGTTTATACGTTGCCACGTCGAAGGTCCAAACCGGATATATGTGGGCACTGATTCCATTGACGTGTCACAAGTATCCTGAAGATTTTTTGCCAAAAGTTTCATCACCCATACGATATCCCCGATAAATTGAAAGGCTCGAGCACTTGAAAAGATCCTCCAAGAAGGGCAGGACGGCAAATATGTTTTTTTTCCTCTCCAGTCACTCGCCAGGAAAACACAATTGGAAGCATTATAGATAGACAATGCCATTTTGAATGCCGTCTTTGGTGTTAGGCGTAACATCATTAGGGGAATGCAATCAATGACTAGACTCAGAATGAAGTGACGTACGTTTCGTTCTAATTCTGAGCTTTTGAACCACTAGTCAAATAGTTCATGTCATCTTTTTTATCTTCACAGGAAGTTTAAGCTCGACCCGATCCGCTGTGCTCAATCTAACCACGAACCTGAGGTAGTACATGCGGATTAAGGAACATGTTTGAAAGCTGGGAACCAAGCAGAGCTCTGAATTGGCCATGTAGCCAGGTGGAAGCGGTCCTTTGCGCAAACTCTTCTTTTCGGCCCTTAGCGCATTACAGGAAACCATCAACTTTTTCAGAAATGACCCCGACGGATTTTTGTCAAGAACAATGCGGAGTTCTTTCTCGTTATCGTGGACGGTACCATCTTCCTCCATGAGCCTGGACTCCCTTAAATTGAGTCTATTCTCTTTTGTACGTGCATTAGCCAAAGAAACAACATCCTTCCAAAGCGAGGTTTCGATTTTGAAGTGCTGGCCGCCCACCTCCTCCTCCAATTACGATAGCTCACTTGCGTACTGCCGCATAGGGTTCTGCACGTTCTCTAAAAAAGTATCTGTTGGTACCGATTCCATCTTCACAGATTTGTTTTTGAACAAGATGTTGTGGCTGATCTCCACGGGAAATGGATATTTTTCCGTCTGTATCGTTATCACCACAAGCTCGGTCTGTATTGAGGTGATTTGAGGAGCCTTGTCACTCGCGTTGCTTGCAGGCTGGAAGAATATTTCGATTGGTACTTCCATCTGCCACAAGCTCTCTCTCCCACTAACATCCTCGGCGAAGCACTTGGGACGTAGATAATCGAGGACATACTCGGTACGAGGGCTACGCACCAAAAACATTCCCTGAAACTTGGACAGCCGGATAAGGCCAGGTTTCAAGATCGGGATTGCCACCTCGTAGTCTTTATTTTTGTGCATCTCCACAAGGTTTTTTTCGCTGCCGCTTTCGGAGCGGGTGTATAACTGCCGATTCTTGCAAGATTCATGGCTCGTCTCCGGATGCAGATACTCGTCGTAGTTCGCAATATATTCCAAGTATGCCTTTTCGCCACGTTTCTTTGCCTTCTGCAACGCTCTTCCCTGACGGATCTTTTCCTGGATTCGTCCCACAAGGTTATCGTAGAGCACGCGGGCAGTCTCATTGTAGATGATCCTCTCTGATTCTGTGTCGGCGTCTCGCTCTAGTATGAGCCGCAAATACGCGGTTGCTTGCTTGAAAATGATAAATTCATCACCACAAGAATCTGTCAACTTGGTCTTCAGGTCAGGAGAGTCAAGCACATCAAACTTGGAGGCTTTTCCGATAAAGCGGGCCATGACTCCATAATCCACTGAGGAGTAAACAAAACCGAAGTCTGAAACTGGCACCTGCTCTTGTTTCCAAATTGGCCGCTCTACATCGGGCAACCCCAAGGAAGGCGGCAAAAGGGTGTGGGTCGGGAGATTGTGATCGTTGCACTGAGTGTCCAAGAGGTTCTCAGGAATTTTGAAAGTGAAAGGGCGCTTGTACAAGACACCAGGCTTGATGAACTTGTCACTGATGACATAAGCGGAGTCATCGATGGGGTCCACAACGCTGTGGATCTCATAGTGTTTCTCTTTTTCAGATAAAAGCCTGGAGATCCATAAAGGGGTCCAGCACGCGGCAAAATCATACATTTCCAAGAATGTTTTGATGTGCTCCTTTTTTTCACCACTTTGCCATACATGGTGGTTTTCTTGACCGTAAGCCTTCCTTCAAAAAGAACGTAGAACATCTCAAAGGGAATCGGATGGCCTGAGTTGTTCCTGAGGAGCACGTAGCCGTGCAAGTAGTCGCCTTGCTTGTACTCGAAGTGCAGCGGGTCGATGATTTTAGGCGCCACCCCATGTTTCACCACATCTTCCGTGAAGTGCACGGAGATTTCAATATTCCGCAGCACGGAATCTTCGGAGTCGGAGATGTTTCGCAAGTTGTTAATGTTATCCAAAATGGTCTCCCTCCAGTTGGTGGTGGACTGGTCCGCCACAATCACTGACGCCGAGCTTGCGGAGTCCGGGTCAATGGTGGACGGTCTTGGTTGGGAGTCATCAGCCATCTGGTCGGTCACCAGAGTGGTTCCGGGTGACGGGATGGCTGTGGTGGAAGACAAGCACGAGCGGGACGAGATGGTGGTTTCCTCATCGTGGTAATCGGGCGGCGTGGCCTCTGCATTGAAGGTGGCGTGGAACATGTCGTAGGAAGGTAAAATAGACCACACGGGGTCTTCTTTGGGCTGTTTGTTGGGCATTGATGAGGAGCGAGGATGACTTGGCGCCGCAGCTAAAGAAGCTTCTAGGAAAGTGGCTGTATTCAAGGGGCAATACGCTGATTTGGCTGTGATCCAATGGAGGGTAAGAGCTGCTGGAACTCTGGTTCGTGGTCTTCGGGGAGTTGCCGATGCTTAAGCTGCCGATGCTTAGCTGTTCCCGAACTCCTGGTTAGTAACTGGGTTTTTCCAGCATCAATTGCTTTATGTATCACAGGATTGGAGAATGAGTGCAGCTGTAGTCCCCTGGCGTCAGGTAGGAGTCGTGGAGTAGAGCCCGCGAAAAGCCTCGCTGGTGCTGAGAATTGTGGCATACACGCCCATAATCTGGAATAGTTATCTCTTCTTCTAGCAACTTCTTTGATCTTGGAACTTCTGTGGTCATAACTTTGTCTTCTTATATTCTTAAGGTAAGTGATTCTCAACTTCTATTTCCTTTGATTTCTGATGCCTCTCCAATACTTGCGGGAATCACCAAGTATTCGGGATGTGTTCGCTTCTCGGCTAACACGCAATCCCATTAAACGCAAAACTGACCGGTACTTAAGCGTCTTGCCTCGTGTAGACCCTCCAGTCCGTAAACTTGGGACCGTAAGTGCATATATCTCTTCCGGGCCTTTTCCTCGTACCGCTAATGCGTCATTTCATCTGCAACCTGCGTATTGAACTATCTCTCGTCTCTTGACTCCGATGCGCACACCTGCATGTTCGCTTGTCATAGTTCAACAGAAACATGCGCGATGGCGCACCCGTACACCGGTCAAAAACATCATCGGGAGAGATTCGGTTCGGAGGCTGGTGGGGCCCGGGCACCAGCGCTTGGTCCCACAACTCGCATTAGTAAATGGATTGGTTCGTGGCATCATCTAAGGGAATCAAAGTACTTGGTGGCGTAGCATCGGTCAACGATGGTGGAATTAGTCCAGTCAGATGCGGCCACTGGAATCTCTTCGCACTGTACGCACTGGCCCACTTCTAGAGCGGGGTTTGACCCACTTCTAGAGCGGGGTGTGACCCTTTCAAGCAATTGGACAGAAGTGCAATGCCGTCCGGAACCCTGAGTGGCTCTGAACGCTGCACCAGAATGTATGGCGTGGTGACATCCACGGCCACCCGGTCACGCAGGAACATATTGAGCCGATGAGAGGCTTCCGGTCACCATAACGTCACCATCATGACACCATCACGTCATCACGTCACCAAACAAGAATTCCTAGCGGTCCTTCCTTGCCTGTCAACGTGCCTATTCACTTATTGAACCTTTAGAACTCCTTTAGCCATTCTGTCGGGCCTTGAGACGGCCTCTATTATTCACGAAGGGCAAAGCGGTGGATTGTGCCCCAATCGCTCTAACGTCACTGTAGGAAACTTCTTGGAGACAGCCAAAGAAAGGCCATTTGAATGCCCTTTTTTGAGCGGGAAGTGACTTCAGTACGGGACTCAGCAACGTGTACCTCAAGATAGAGAGAAGCCGCACCTTCCTCTGTTCAAAGCGGAGCCGCCGAGACTAGACTGGTTCGAACTCCGCTTGGAGGCCGTGTCATCTTCTCACCGTCACAGGCAACTTGAGCTCGATTCGGTCTGCTGTGCTCAAGCGCACAATAAGCCTAAGGTAGTAGATGCGCATTAGAGAACACGTCTGGAAGCTGGGCACCAAGCAGAGCTCGGAGTTGGACATGTACCCAGGAGGAAGCGGCCCTTTGCGCAAGCTCTTCTTTTCCGCCTTGAGCACATTACACGAAACCATGAGCTTCTTCAGATATGAGCCCGCCACATCCTTGTCGAGAGCAATGCGGATCGACTTCTCGTTATCGTGGTCCGTGCCGTCTTCCTCAGTGAGCCTGGACTCCCTTAGATTGAGCCTGTTCTCTTTTATAAGGGCATCGGCCAAAGCACGCACATCATTCCGAAGCGAGGCGTCGAGTTTGAAGTGCGGTCCGCCCACGTCCTCTTCCAACTCCAAGAGCTCCTTTATGTAAAGCCGCATGGGGGCTTGGATGTTCCTTGAAAAGGTGTCTGTGGGCTCCGACTCTAGCTTGACTGATTTGTTTCTGAACAAGAGGTCGTGGGTGATTTCAACGGGGAACGGGAATCTTTCCTTCTGGATAGTTAGCACCACAAGCTCGGTCTTTATTAGCGTGACCTGAGGAGCTTTGTCGTGGGTGTTTTCTGCGGGCTGGAAGAACAACTCCAACGGGATGTTCATCTGCCGCAGGTGCTCCCTTCCACTTTCGTCGCCCTCCTCGAAAAACTCCGGTGGTAGATACTTGAGGACATACTCGGTGCAGGGGCTGCGCACCACAAACATGCCCTTGAACTTGGGCGGGCGTAGAAACCCACGACTCATGATCGGTATGGCCACCTCGTAGTCTTTATGCTTGTGAATGTGCAAGAGGCTTTTCTCGCTGCCGCTGGCGGAGCGGCTGTATAGCCGGTTCTTATAGGACTCGTGGCTCGTGTCCGGATGCAGATACTCGTCGCACTTGGCCGTGTATTCCGCATATGCCTTTTCGCCGAGCCTCTTTGTCTCCTGCAACGCTCTGCCCTCTTTGTCTCCTGCAACGCTCTGCCCTCTTTGTCTCCTGCAACGCTCTGCCCTGGCGGATCTTTTCCTGGATTCGGCCCACGAGGTTATCGTAGAGCACGCGAGCAGTCTCGTTGTAGATGATCCTCTCTGATTCTGTGTCGGCGTCTCGCTCTAATATGAGCCGCAAATACGTGGAAGCTTCTTTGAGAATGATAAACTCATCGCCTCGAGAATCGGTGATCTTGGGCTTGGCGTCAGCGGAGTCAACCACGTCGAGCTTGGACGCTTTCCCGATAAAGCGCGCCATGACCCTGTAGGCCACCGAGGAGTCAATAAAGCTGAAGTCGGTGACCGGCTGATGGACTTGGGTCCAGTTGGCCCGCTCGTCTTCGGACATCCCCAAGGAAGGCGGCAAGAGCGTGTGGCTCGGGAGGTTGTGAACGTTGCACTGGGTATCCAAGAGGCTCTCGGGAATCTTGAACGTGAAAGGGCGCTTGTACAAGATGCCAGGCCTCATTGACTTGTCGGAGAAGAAAAACTCGGAGTTGTCGCTGGGGTCCATGATGCTGTGGAATGCACACTGTTTCTTTTTTTCGTTCAAAAGCCTGGAGATCCGTAAAGGCATCCAGCAGGCCGCAAAGTCATACATGTCCAAGAACGTGCGGACGAGCTCCTTTCTTAGGATCACATTTCCCTCGCTGGTGATTTTCTTGATAATGAACCTGCCCTCGAAAAGCACGTAAAACATCTCAAAGGGGATAGGCCGGCCCGAGTTGTTTTTGAGGAGCACGTAGCCGTGCAAGTAGTCGCCCTGCTTGTACTCGAAGTGCAGCGGGTCGATGACTTTGGGAGCCACGCCTAGCTGCACCACGTCCTCGGTGAAATGCACAGACACTTCGATATCCCGCAGCACGGCACTGTTGGAGTCGGAGATGTTGCGCAAGTTGTGAATGTTGTCCAAGATGGTCTCCCTCCAGTTGGCGGTGGACTGGTCCGCCCCAACTACTGAAGACAGGCTGCTGGGGTCCGAGTCATCATCGGATGAATCTTGTAGTAAGTCTTCGCTCACGTGGTCAGTCAACACGGCGGTTTCAGGTGACGGGAGGGCTGTAGGGGAGGACGAGCCCGAGGCGGACGGGAGGGTGTACTCCTCATCCTGATAGTCGGGCGGGCTGACTTGAGCATTGAAGGTGGCATGGAGCATGTCGTATGAAGGAAGAATGGACCACACAGGGTCCTCCTTGAGCTTTCTGTTGGGCATATACTGAGAACACAAGGACGTAAGGCCAGGGGGGGGGGGGCTATGCAACTGCAGAATCTTGAGGAGATATTTGGCTGTATGGCCGAAACAGGCTGTTTTTGGGTAAAAGTGCCAGGAAGGCCAGGGATATTGCAAAGTGGTCAAAGGGTTGGATTTGGGGAGGCCGCCTGTGACTCCCTGCCAGCGAAAGCGTTGCAAGTCTCTGGTTCGTGGCCTTGAAGGAGCACGCCTATTTTAAAGAGTTCCCGTAGCTCGGCTTTTCCGGGATTGGATCTGGGGCATCGCGCCGGAGGGAACCCCAAGATTTATCAATACTCTTTCTGTGACGCACTCATCGAAGTAGTGGTGTATAGCTGAGTCACCTGAAGAGGGCATCCGGCCGCGAGGACATGGACCGAAAGAGGTTATCCGACCGCCCCCATGCTGCAGGCCCGCGCTGCATGCAGGATATCACTTGGTTTGAGCACCGGGTGCGCCAACTATGCGTCCAAAGAACGTCTCGGGCTTGAGACTTCCCGAACCGGCCGGATAAACTCGCTATTCTTTCAGTCGGCCGGATAAACTCGCAATGCTTTCAGTCGCCAGACGGATACACAACCCTTTCAGTCGGCCGGATAAACTCACTACCCTTTCAGTCGCCGGAGGGATACACAACCCTTTTCAGGGAACGAGGGCTGCGGCCGCGTTGCAAAAGATGAATCAGCATTCGTGCCGTCGTGGAACCACCCGAAACTTCCCATAGTCAGAATAATGGAACGCCCCAGCAGCTTGTGCGCGGCCCGTGTTGGTTGGTTTACTTTGCCTTTGGGAAAGAGTGCATGTAGAGACCCCATAGAGTGGACCAAGGCGATGACCAATGAGGTGCGCCATCAGTCTAGACTAAACGCAGTGTATGCAGTCCGGCTGCGAACTATATTAAGCCTCAGTCCGCACATGTTGCTCGATCCGTTAGGAATACCAATATCTTCGCGACATCGTCTGAGCTATCGACAGCCCCTGGACCATAGTTTTCCTACGGCCCACATAACCCCACGATGCCTGATGCAGGGCCCGAGTCTCGCCGGGTATGAGCCCCGCTGGTTATGAGCCCTGTGTGCTTTTCGGGCACACATTGTTGGGACCTCTTGGGGCAAGAACAAGACATCACGAAGGAAACAATTGCTTCTCCTGCTGCGACCTTATCAGCGGCTGACCATAAAAGACAGAAGCCGCGTCGATTTCTCAGTCTCTTCTTCCTCCTCTCCAAATTCCATGGTGACGGTCTTCTATGTTTCGTTCTCCACGGTTTCTGGAACCTAGAACCGCATTTCCTCCAATGAGCAGCTTCTGTTGCCGTCTCAGGCGTATCGGTTCCCTCTGTCGTATTGTCCATGCTCGAATCTTCTCAAGATCTTGTTTGTCTTGATCCCGTTCTGACCAGGGGGGGATCCCCTGCCCGTATAGATACTCCCGAGCGCCCAGCGTCAGTCCACTTCGCCTCGATTTCCGGCCTAATGACGTCTGTCGCTGGTTTCTCTGTCCGCGGCTCTTTGAACTCAGTTCTTGGGCCCGAGAGCCCTCTGGTGCAAGTGCTGCATTGGTGTCCTGCATTCGAGCGTCTCGACACCCCGAGGCTCTTTTCTTTCAACATAGCGAACTGCATCAAGCAGAAAAACACATGAATGGTCATTCTAGTAAAAGAATAACCGTGACCCCTGCGACACAAGCCTCTGGTTTTCGTGCATATCCAATGGTCGACTGGCCCTTTGGCAGTCTGCTCTCTCCTCGATATTTGGATCGATTGAGTCCCCGACAAGGAGGAATGGTTACCCATTTGAATTTTCCGGCAATTAGTGACTTATCTGATCAACTGGGAAAAATAAGACTGCAATCACGCAGGCATGCATGTTTTTGAAACAGAAAAAAGTCAGGCCTGTAGCTGAAAACACAACTTGAAGAATTCATGGGCGTCATTCCCATGGCTTCTGCAAAATTCTTTCCCTTAATCGCCAGTCATCACTCGAAGGCAAAAGCTGCCGGCTAATAGAGAAACAAACACTTGACCCGAACTCCATCGATCATTTGGCTATGCTGTGCTAGTCAAGTGGCGTCACTTGATCCCTGACCTTTGTAGTGTGGCTCATCCATCAGCCAATGTAGTCCAAAGGGTCGTGTCAAGAAGGCCCGAAACCGCCTTTGTGAACATAAGAAAGGAGTCATCGATGTCCATTACTAAATGCCAGCATCCAGAAGTCCATGGTCCGGCCACGATACCAGACAAAGACAACAATTTCGCCGTTCTTCACGCCACTCAAGACCGCCTTCCGCCCCTTGATTTAACGGGACATGGTTGGCTAAATCATCTTCCTCATGGTGATAGGCAACTTAAGTTCAAGCTGATCGCCGGTGCTTAATTGCACCACGAACCGGAAATAGTACATGCGGATCAAAAAACACGTCTGGAAGCTCGGGTTCAAGCAGAACTCGGCGTTGGACATGTACGCAGGCAGAAGCCGTTCTTTTCGCAAGCTCTTCTTTTCGGCCTTGAGCGTGTTGAACGAGACGGTCAAGTGCTTCAGGTACGACCCATTTGGAGTGCGGTCGAGCGCAATGTGAATAAGCTTCTCGTTATCGTGAACGGGGCCATTTTTCTCGATAAGCTTGGCTTCCCTCAAATCGAGCCTGTTTTCTTTTATACGAGCGTTGGCCAAAGCAACCATATCTTTTTGAAGTGAGGGCTCAAAGCGAAAGTGCGGGCCGCCCACGTCTCGAGCTAGTTCAGACAACTCCTTGCCGTATTGCCGCATGGGGCTCTGCACGATGTGGAAGAAGTTATCCGTCAGTACCGACTCTAGTCTTGCCGACTTGTTCTTAAACAAAAGGTCGTGACTAAGTTCAATGGGGAACGGGTGGTGTTCCGTCTGCATCGTGAACACCACAAGCTCAGTTTGCACAGATTTTATCACAGGGATTTTGCCACCCTTGGTGTCTGCAGGCTGAAACAATATTTCGATTGGTACTTCCATCTGCCACAAGCTCTCTCTCCCACTTACAACATCGCCGAAGCGCTTGGGACGTAGATAGTTAAGAACGTACTCGGTGCGTGGACTGCGCACCACAAACATTCCCTTAAACTTTGGCGGGCGTAGAACCCCACGACTCATGATCGGTATGGCCACCTCGTAGTCTTTAAGTTTTTGGATCTCCAACATGCTTTTTCCGCTGCCGCTTTCGGAGCGGGTGTATAGCTGCCGGTTCTTATAGGACTCGTGGCTCGTCTCCGGATGCAGATACTCGTCGCACCTCGCAATGCATTCCGCATATGCCTTTTCGCCGAGCCTCTTGGCCTCCTGCAACGCTCTGCCCTGGCGGATCTTTTCCTGGATTCGGCCCACGAGGTTATCGTAGAGCACGCGAGCAGTCTCGTTGTAGATGATCCTCTCTGATTCTGTGTCAGCGTCTCGCTCTAATATGAGCCGTAGATACGCGGTTGCTTGCTTGAAAATGATAAATTCATCACCCCGAGAATCTGTCAACTTGGTCTTCAGGTCAGGAGAGTCAAGCACATCGAACATGGAGGCTTTCCCGATAAAGCGGGCCATGACTCCGTAAGCCACCGAGGAGTCAATGAAACTAAAGTCTTCGACAGGCGCGTACTTAGAAGTCCAATTGGCCCGCTCTTCATCGCACAACCCCAAGGAGGGCGGCAAGAGGGTGTGGGTCGTGAGATTGTGGTCGTTGCACTCGGTGTCCAAGAGGTTTTCGGGAATTTTGAACGTGAAAAGGCGCTTGTACAAGACACCAGGCTCAATGATTCGATTGTTGATGACGTTGGCGGAGTTATCGATGGGATCCACCAAGCTCTGGATCTCGTAGTGACTCACTTGTTCTCTCAAGAGCCTGCATATTTGCAAATGCGACCAGGAGGCCGCAAAATCATACATTTCCAAGAATGTTTTGATGTGCTCCTTTTTTTTGATCACATCGCCATCCTTGGTGGTTTTCTTGACGATAAGCCTGCCTTCGAAAAGCACATAGAACATCTCAAAGGGGATAGGTTGGCCCGAGTTGTTTTTGAGGAGCACGTAGCCGTGCAAGTAGTCGCCCTGCTTGTACTCGAAGTGCAGCGGGTCGATGACTTTGGGAGCCACGCCTAGCTACACCACGTCCTCGGTGAAATGCACAGACACTTCGATATCCCGCAGCACGGCACTGTTGGAGTCGGAGATGTTGCGCAAGTTGTTAATGTTGTCCAAAATGGTCTCCCTCCAGTTGGTGGTGGACTGGTCCGCCACAATCACCGAAGACGAGCTGGTGGAGCCCGGGTCAACGGTGGATGGTCTTGGTTGGGAGTCGTCGGCCATCTGGTCGGACACCAGGGTGGTTCCAGGAGACAGGATGGCTGTTGTGGAAGGGAATCCCGAGCGGGACGAGAGGGTGGTTTCTTCGTCGATATAATCGGGCGGATTGACCTCTGCATTGAAGGTGGCATGGAACATGTCGTAGGAGGGTAGAATGGACCACACAGGGTCCTCTTTGAGTTGCTTCTTGTACATTTGGGTGGACTTTGATGGTATAGTGGTTTATGTGAAGAGTACTGGCGATGGCAGCTAACGATTATGACTGGACCGATGGCGACTAATGATTGACTGAGCTGACGACGACGACGAACCGATGACGAACGATGACTGATGACTAACAAATCAACCAACTCGCCATGCACTATATCAAGAGACGATGGATCTTTTCTGCCTCCTTTCCCTCAAGAGACGCATTATATAGGGTGTCCTCGCGGAAAGAAGGAGCCGCGCGACGCCAGGGTGCAGGCCGCATTATATGCAGTACACGCCCATATCTTCCGACCCCCAGGGGTCCGGTTGATTTTTTCCTGATTAATATGAGTGCTCCCATTGGTTGTCTATGGTATACTAATAATGCTTTTGGGTCAAAGGCACGGTCATTGCCCGGGCATATGCACGAGCGTGCGGGGAGATGTGGACGGCCGTATGTGGGGACAGAATGGACAATGTAGCTCCACACCAAAATGTTGAATGTAAGTCTAGGCGCGCACTCAGCGCACAAGCGCTTAAGTGAGACGCTTTGACATGTCGCTGCTTAGACCTGTTTGAGCTGAGACAACGGCACATCGCTCCGGCTTGGCGGTGCTTATTGAAGGCCCCTGCCCAAACAGGAAGGTGCTGCTGCCCCAGCTTAGAAGGGGAATTACATTATGTCCAAAATTGCCCGACCCTCAGGACGTAGGGCAAGTTCGCATATTTGACAGCTCGGCGCTGTCCCAGTTCTGAAGCGCACCCACTCGAAAGATACTATGGCGAGTGTCCATCACTCAAGCGAGAAATGTGGCCTGGTGGCCTAAAGCCGGATAAACCTCAGCATGAGCCGGTTCTGAGCTGGAAGGTTTCCTCAAAACACTCCTGTACATAAGGCGTTTGTTTGTGTAAGTATGCCGGGAGTATTGGGAGTGGGTCTAAGGGGTTACGAGCCCTCGCCGCGGGCCCATGTTGAACCAAAGACTGAGCGCGGTATGCTTAGCCACTGCGCATGTTTGATTGCCAGGACAACCAGAATACATCAGGCGATGTATGGGTGTTGATCCCCAAATATATAAAAAGCCAGCTTCCTGCTAACTGCATAAGAGTAATCATACGAGCCCAGGTTGGGGTATCAAAGATGCCTCCTAGAACCAGACCGCTAATGTATCTGCTAATGGAAAGGAGGTCCACCCTTATGTTCATGATCATGTCTAAGATATTCGAGCCTGGGCCTCCACATTAGTCTGTGGTTACTCTACGGTCCTCCTAACACACCCATGTATAATATTGGACAGGAGTTATCCGATTTACAGGTGGGCTAGAATTATTATGCGACCTGGGACGTTAAGCCGGTATTCGCAATAGGATCTAAGCTTCTAACTGCTTGTCAATGATTAAGGATCGTTCCAGGAACGTTATCGTCAATGATCATCGATGGACCCGGGATGTTCTGATGGCTGCTAGTGATAGTAGAACTCAGCCAATCAGATATAATGAGGGATAGACTTTGAGAGGTGTTTATTTGTATCTGTATCGTATACAGCCAATCAGATATAATGAGGGATAGACTTCGAGAGGTGTTTGTTTGTATCTGTATCGTATATTCTTTCTTGATCTTATAGAGGTGTCTATGCAATGGAGTTCTTTGTGGTTGGCATGAAGGTGCCATTTTTGTGAAACGATCAATCACGTGTTATATCCTGTTGTGTCCACATTTCGTGGTGTTGAATCCTGAAATAAAGTCCATTGAAATATCCGTCCATCGGCCAGGTGGTACTGGTAATGGTTGTAAAAGTCCTGGAGTATTTAGTGTGGAGGCTTTAGTTCTTTGACATTCTTCACAGGATTCAATATAATCTGTACATGACTTCTGCATGTTTTTCCAATAATAATTCCGACTAATTAGTTCATACGTCTTGTCGAGTCCTCTATGACCTGCGAGAGGGTCACTGTGGTAAATATTCATAATCTCGGCTCGACGGCGTCCTGCTGGTATGCAGATACGTCTTGGGTCGGTTTTGGTAACAGCGTAAGTAAGTAAACCTCGCCAAAGACTGTATTTCTCGAGTTTAGTTTTCTTTTTTGGAGGTATTGGTTCATTGTTTGCAATGAGGTTGTAGGTTGTACCGAAACCTGTGTCATTAGGAATATCTTCCATTAGCATCCGGATGAAATTTGGGTTATCTTGAATTTTGAAAGCTGCTTTTTTACCGCTTGCGGTTCTTCCGTAACAGCTTCAATATCCTTCCGTAACAGCTTCAATATCCTTTCGCTTAAGCAATCTGCGACACGGTTCCGTTCGCCTTGTATGTACCTGATTTCGAAATCATATTCAGCTAAGAAATCAAGGCTTCGCAGAATTCTTGCCGACGGAGATTTGAGGCGTTTGACATACGGTAACGACTGATGGAGTAGAGTATGGAACGTTTATCCACCAAATAAAGTCTCCACTTGTGTAAAGCATGTAAAATGGCAAGAAATTCTTTCTCACGAGTATCATATCGTAACTCGGCACCTTGGAATTTTCGGGACTCATAAGCAACTACCCCGATGAGTTTATCATTCTTATCCACCTGGTTGAGTACGGCACCTGAGTAGGAATTACTAGCGTCGGTGTGTACCACGTACGTATCATCTGGGTTTGGTAATATCAAAACTGGTGGTGGAGTAAGTTTGTCTTTAAGAGCCTCGAAGTCTGTTTGTTGGAGGTTTGTCCATGGTGACTTACCTGCGATGTTATCATGTATCCATGTAATCATGTATGCATGCGGTATACTCCAAAAGTCTTTGATGAACCTCCCCCGTATCCTGCAAGTCCGAGGAAGCTTTGGGCTTCTTTGATGCAGCGGATGTTTTTCCACTCGGCCATTGTCTTAATCTTATCTGACATCACCGAAGATGGTAACAGCGACTACAAGTCGATAATTCCAGCAAAGTTGACACAAGACATGGGTTTTTATACCCCTGAAATATACTATGTTCTCGTGAGTCATTTCTCGAAAATGTCCACAGCTCATAGTATCTACTACCTCAACCCCAGGCGGTTTTGGTGGACACGGAGGTCCCTCCGATAAGATTGATAAACTGCAGTATGTCTCGATGCCCAGTTTGATAAACTGCAGAAATGTCTCGATGCGCAGTTTGATAAACTCCAGAAATGTCTCGATGCCCAGTTCGATAAATGATCAAACGCCGGGTTGATGTTCCTGAAACTTATGCAGCAATACCCCTAACTACAGGTCTTGTTGATCGTGAGGTTTTACCTGAATTGATTTCCTCTGGCCTCGAAAGGGATGGGGTTAATATATAAGAAGAATATTTCATCTCCTTAAAAATTAATAAAAAGAGAAGTACTATTTATTACCTATATAAAATAATATATGTTTCACCAACTTTATGTCAAAGCCTTTGAGGGAGACGTCTTGCCCCTAGTTGATTACTGTGTGGCTGGAAATTTTCCAAAGGAACTTATTATACTTTTTGCCCACGGTGTGATGTACAACCGAATGGATTCGATGACAAATCGTCCGACGTACATCGCAGGACTCAATGCACTCAAAAAGAACAAACGAATATTCAACGTGCTGTTTCTGCTTTTGTGACGAGTCTCACAATGGCGTATCATTGGCGAACAACCCTCCAAAAAGGAATTTAGCTCTCGCTCCAAAGCCTCAGGGCAATCCTCGCCTACGCATCCGAAATAGTGGCTCTCGAGAAACTTCAAACAAACGCAACAACAAAAACTTCAACTTCAACAAGAATAAGCGTGGAAAAGGCCAAGGCAGTGGCACATGGAAATCCTATGGCACACGATCGCCAAAATTCTTCCAATTCCAAGACCCAGAACTCAAACCAAAAGTCTAACGAGTCCTCTGAGTCTCTGTCCAAACAAACAGTTAATAATATGGTTAAAAAGCCATCTGGACAAGCCGAAACATCCGATTACTTCGAATGTAGGTTTCTTTTGGATTCTGGATCTAGCGCACATCTTGTTTCCGACCGATCATTACTTTCCAACTTCGTGTCGGCTGAAATGTCCCATTTTGAAGCTGTAAACGGGACCCCACAGATGTCCAAGGGTACGGTCTGCTCACCCTTCGTTTTATCCACCACTTGGTTTTACAGAAGGTGTATTACGCTCCTTTGTCACGCTTCCATGTTCTTTTGCTTCTTGATTTACCTGAACTTTCCCTTCATTATAGGGTTACACCGTCAGGTATTCGCGAACCGTTTGTGAAACGCCGACTCGAAAGGCTCGGCTCACCTGGGTAACAATCATTGAAAAGCCATGCAGCTAGGGTTTTTGACGAAATGGTTCCATAACGTCATTCTCAAGGCTTTTCGGGTGAAGAAACCCCTGAGTTCAATGCAAACACAATTTTTGTTTCGTCTTTGACCCTCAGTCGACTAAACTCTCTGCATAACTCCGGATGAGACCCGACGTAATATATGCTTTCGGGCCCTGCTGAAAATATCACCAAAATCTGAAACACTTGATTCACCGGAGCGGCCCTTTTCAGCTCAATATTGTTGCCACAACTGCCGGATGGAAAGGACCCAACTGTGAGACAGCAAAGAGCGAACGGCAGTCTTGGCAAAAGCTTGAAATGGGCGCCGTACCCAAGATTGAGCAGAGGAGGTTTTCCGGGTAATTGAGCTCAAGGATTATCAAGGTATATCATGGATCAATTTCAATCCAAGGCTTTCATGACATGGAGAAACCCGGGCCTCGTTTGAGGCCTCGGAAAGTATCCCGTCAGGTGGCATGGCGAATCCTGCTTGGCGTTGGGGAGCAGATTCCGGAGTGAATTTTCCCGCGGTAGGATCTTATTTCCACCCCTAGCATTCCTGGCTCTTTGCGCTGTAAAAACGAAGGGTTGTTTGGGAGAAGGCCTCGCACTTATATACTCTGGCGGAGGCGCGGTACTGCATCGGAGCGAAACAACGGTCATGTGACACTCGGCAACATAGACGCAGGGTATTTCTAGGCTACTTCCTTCTGCCAAAATGCACCAGTACCTCTGTCAAACTGCACCCTCTGGTGTTTGTATGGCCTTTTCGGGACTTTTCTATTTGTTGTGTTGTCTCACAATGGCGTCCATCCCCCGTGCAGACCCCTCCACTCCACCATGCAGTCGCGACTAAAACGAGCCAAGTCATCAAAGTGCACCGGGTATTTCTCAGGGCTACCACTCACTTAAAAGCTGTGCCCGAAGAGGACTTTACTGTGTAAGGTGTTTGGCAGGGGTACTGCAGAAGTACCGTATGCCAAGGGTACTGCATGCCAGGGTGCCGTATGCCAAGGTACCGTATGCCAGGGGCATAGTGCAGGGCCTCAAAGTCACTACTGCACCATCGTCTCTGTACTTCCGCACCTTTAGTCTCGGACCGCTACTAAGCACAGTCAGTGTTGCGCGCGAAATGGCTGCGAATACACAGCCAACGGAACGCGGAGACGGGGCCGGACATCCGTACACCGGGCAAGGGCAGATGTCAGCGGAGCCAGGCCAGCACTGACGGATGCAATGGTGCAGGCGACTTCCGGCTCTTGGATTTGCCCGAATCTGCAGCCCAATCGCGTTTCAAAACCTACTTCTAGTTTATGGTGTGAGTGATAGAAGTATTATCTCAATGCTCTTTGGGGCTCTCCAGGTGCAAATTGACCGTTTATCAAAGGAGCACTTTGGACCGGTTGAGGCACGCAAAAGGTCTAGAAGTAGACAAAGTTAATTAGATGGAAATCCAGCCCGGGCGGTATCAATAAGAGAGGCTCACCTCGGCACACGCCGTTAGAGTGCTGGATTGAGACATCAACCTAAACAAGCTATATACAGACGGGCTCCCTGGTATGATTATATTTGCCGGCTACTATTGGAGACCTGTGGGCCCAGTACTTACCATCACTAGACTAGCTGCAGGTGGTAAAACTGTTGAAGGTCAAGGACTGAGCACGCAGCTTGTTATGAAAATGTACGAATACGTATGTTTACAGAGTGGCCTGATCCTTGTCCTCCTGAGTTTTGAAGACACACTCCCATAAAGGAGAAGGGCTTCCCAAGCTTATAGTATTAATCAGATAAACTACGAAGGTGAAACATGCCTAGAATGTCCAGACCCACAAGAAATACTTGTCGTGTAGATTCAAGTGGACTAACACTTGAATCCGCAGAGGCCAGTGAAGAGGTCCACACATACTTATGGGCGATCCGGATAGGGAAAGTAAGGCATTACAAAAACGGGTGGAAATTCTCTTCTCCGGCTCGATATCAGTCCATCCAACCTCCAAAACCCAAAGGGAGCGGCATGAGTGAGCCTTGAGGAAATTATTGTAGGGGAATGGTCACACTGGGGGTTTTGACGAGCGCAGAGAGCGTGTTCTTTTCCTGGGGTGCAGTGTTTTCCGGGGCTGTCATCGAAAAATCCACTACTTTCCTGTAGTCTCAGCTCGCTTCAATGCTTCTGGGTTTCCACCAAGGAAAAGGCCCGCTCACCGAATTGTGAAGACAATACTGGGCCAAGATCACAAGCACTGTTGCCCTATTACGGACCAATCGGCTCTCCTAGTCACCCTGAGTCGCCATGTGAACAGGCTTCTCTTGGACCAGGTCGCGATCACGGACAAATTTGTCCAATAAGCCCAAACCCACCGGACTCAGCCGGCATTTGCAAGCACTAACGATCCTATCACAGCATTAGTGTCAATATTGAACAACATCAAAAACGAACTTGAGGACCCACAGTACTAGAGCGATTGAACGGGGGTGTGCGTCACCAGATCAGAGTGTCCTTGGGCTCGTTGATGTCAAAACTTGGCCACATGTTTCCACCACAATTTATTAGTCCTTGTTGGCAAGAAAGACAGAGACAGGAAGCTCTTGAGGTCAAAGGACCACTGTACAGGACATGTATCTGTAAATCCTTACTTTCCCTATCCGGGTCATAGATTGGATGATCCGGTTTGCCATAGAGTTTCTAAAGGGCGTGACTCTGACTAAAGTCAAGGATCGACTTCATGGTATCCTCTAACCATGTGTGAACATCTCCAGGGAGACCTAAGGATTCAAGTGAAGGTTCACTTGAATCTACACGAGGATTTTTTCTTGTGGGTCTGGAATTGGTGGACATTCTAGGCATGTCTCACCTCCCTGTTTTATCTGATTACTTTTATAAGCTTGGGAAACCCAACTCCTTTTATAGTATTGGAGTGGGCTTTCAACAACTCAGGAGGACAAGGATTAGGCCATTTTGTAAACACACGTATTCATGCATTTTAATAACAAAGTGTGCGCTCAGTCCTTGACACTCAACAGTATCTGTTGAAAGACTGAAGCCATACTTGGCCACGGCCCATGTCCCTTTGCCTCCTAAAGCGACGTGCAAGGACGGCTACAACAAAGAATGTGTTTCATGGGAGAATAATCCTCAAATATAAAATTCGAGCTGTTTGCCGACTTCATGACAGCAATCGTACAAGCCCAGGTTGGAGTGTCATCAAAGATGCCGCCTAGAGCCAGACCCACAGAAGCTATAACAAAGTGTCTGCTCCTAATAAAGAAGTCCAAGGATATCTACACGACACCACGTCAGCAATGTGAAGTGGAATAACCACCGGTCATTCCATGGCTATTTACGGTCCATCCAACTCCCCCTCCCCCATGTTTGACGCAGAGTCAGACTTATCTACACTAACCATCAGTGCCCTGACCAAAGCTCACGAACATTCACTGACATTGGCCAGGATCAAGGTGAACACCAAGCTTAGCGAAGCCTTGAAAACATCCTCTGGAATTTGGCGATGCGGCTGAGGATTTGGTGGTCAGAAACCCTCACAGTGTTCCCCAATGTGTTTCCAAGGGCGTATCATATCAGACTTGTTCACAGCTGGAAGGTACTCGAAAGTTGTACGAACTAGACCAAACTAGACTAAACACACCTTGTATGACGCCGACTTGGGATCATCCTCTCTATTCTCTCTATGAAGTATTCTATATTTTCTTCTGCTCCACATTATACTCTACTCCACATTATACTTCTCAAGTACTCTACGCAAAGACACTCAACACTATGACATATTCTGTACCAACAGTTGAATGCTAAGGCCCACATCAAGCCATGGCTATGTCCGAGGGACTTTTAGTCCACTATAGTCTCATAGTCTACAAGGTCTCATAGTCTACAAGGTCTCATAGTCTACAAGGTCTCATAGTCTACAAGGTCTCATAGTCTACAAGGTCTCATAGTCTACAAGGTCTCATAGTCTACAAGGTCTCATAGTCTACAAGGTCTCATAGTCTACAAGGTCTCATAGTCTACAAGGTCTCATAGTCTACAAGGTCTCATAGTCTACAAGGTCTCATAGTCTACAAGGTCTCATAGTCTACAAGGTCTCATAGTCTACAAGGTCTCATAGTCTACAAGGTCTCATAGTCTACAAGGTCTCATAGTCTACAAGGTCTCATAGTCTACAAGGTCTCATAGTCTACAAGGTCTCATAGTCTACAAGGTCTCATAGTCTACAAGGTCTCATAGTCTACAAGGTCTCATAGTCTACAAGGTCTCATAGTCTACAAGGTCTCATAGTCTACAAGGTCTCATAGTCTACAAGGTCTCATAGTCTACAAGGTCTCATAGTCTACAAGGTCTCATAGTCTACAAGGTCTCATAGTCTACAAGGTCTCATAGTCTACAAGGTCTCATAGTCTACAAGGTCTCATAGTCTACAAGGTCTCATAGTCTACAAGGTCTCATAGTCTACAAGGTCTCATAGTCTACAAGGTCTCATAGTCTACAAGGTCTCATAGTCTAAAAGATCTTACTATAGTCTTCATTGGTCCACATTAAAGCCAAAATCACTACATCTGGGGAGTATACTTCAGGGTGCTACACCGTACCTGATAGGTTACTTGATGATACTGGCGCAAGCTCTTTCAAAAGACTAGTCTGGCCGCGTCTACGGCGACCTTCCTTTTTTGAGACTATGAACCCACCACTTTGGACCAGCGGCCGAACGGCAGGTGAAATTGTCCAAGGTAAGGCCCCAAGCAAGCACTTGGACTTGCCGGTACCGTATTGACACATGACGGGCAACGTACCGACACATGACTGGCAGTCTATTGGGGCTAAAATTGAGAAAACATGAAGCGGATCCTTCCTGTGAACCCTCTGTGAAACTTTGTTTGAGTTGGACAGCCTGGCAAATGGATACTGCTGGACTAATGGCTGTTTCGGGACTTTTTTCAAAATCACGAGGTTGACTAAAACGACCATTTGGTGACTTGGTTGCCTTCTGACTAGTCGGCTCAGGCTCGCCTTGGAGGGGTACCTCGTATCTGGACAGGTGCATCAGTATCCATACTTTCACCGTGGCCTTTTCCTGAGAGCGATTACTCGCGTATACTTCCCCAACGGCTTTGAGATCACGGCGCTAAGTTTACTCTAAATCTATCCGCAATAGTATGTAGTCAGTCGCGACGACTCCATGGCCACAATTCAAGCCTTTGAAGCCCAAAATACACGCCGCACATCAGAAGAGTCTTTACTCACGGTGTTATGGGCTACTCGGAACACGCCAGCCCGAAATGGCCTCTCTCCCATTCCGCAATTTCTTCTGTGGTTCATTCACTTGAGTCTAAAAACACCCTGTCTAGTAACTCTAGTTCTCATTGAGCGAAGCAAATAGTCAAGGAAGCAAATAGTCAAGGAAGCAAATAGTCAAGGAAGCAAATAGTCAAGGAAGCAAATAGTCAAGGAAGAACAATTCCCAGAGTATTCCTTCTGGACTCATAACTGAACAAAGTAGAAGAGCCCATAATTGCAATGGTGTAATTACTTATCTGCTATGGCGGACATGTAACAATGATTGTAGCTACCACGATGGAAATAGTCACAATGATTGTAGCTACCACGGGGAATAGTCACTATGATTGTAGCTACCACGGGGAATAGTCACAATTATGGTAGCTACAGTATTTTTGGTTCCAAGAGTTTGTGTCCACAACGGAACACGGGGTCACCACTTTGCAGATGCTTCAGATGGACCTGAACTAGACTATTCAGAGGAGCAACGATATCCAGAAGCTGGTCGACGGTAATTTCGAATCAGATAAAGCATAATTTGGACCACACAGGGGCATCCGGGCCGAAGGCGACCCCGCGAGCCTATGTCTTTGGAAAGATGACATCTCTGATACCAAAAGTGATATCGAAATAGATAAATTTTGAAGCTAGTTTGTATGTACTTTACAATAGTACAGTCAACAAGCATAACTAAGGGCCGAGCGTTTTTATAAAACATCCAAAGTGATTAGGGGGAGAATTTTGGGTACGCTATGCCTCAATTAGTTTGGAAACCATATACTCCCATGAGTAGCAATTCGAGAACCCGTGGAGGCTAATTCCGACTCTGCGTGGTACACGGGTGTGTTTGGAGGACCGTAGATTGGCCGGACTAATGTTCAGTGGTGGTCCAGGTTGGAACAACACCGACATTGTATCATGAAGGTACTGATTATCATATCAGATACGTGTGTGCTCATTATCATATCAGATACGTGTGTGCTCATTATCATATCAGATACGTGTGTGCTCATTATCATATCAGATACGTGTGTGCTCATAGTCATTATCAGATACCCGTGTGCTCATAGTCATTATCAGATACCCGTGTACTCATAGTCATTATCAGATACGTTAGTGTAGCTCGTATGGGTCTGGTTCTAGGAGGTCTCTTTGATGACACACCGACCGGTATATGATTACTCTTATAAATTTATCAGGCAGCTTGCCTAATTTGGGGACCGGCTGAAATGTCCCAATTTGAAGCTGTATACGGGATCCCACAGATGTCCAAGGGTGCGTTCTGCTCACCCTTTGCTTTACTCCTTCATCACTTGATCTTACCGAAAGTTATGCTCCTGTTGCGCTTCAATGATCTCTTGTTTGAGTTGTTGAAACATAGCTGAGGTGAAAATATTGGAAATAACCTTTTTAATTCAAGGCCATCTCCAAGGATAGGATGTGTTTCAAGATGGAATAAGGGAGCTTCAGCCAAGGTAAAATTTGAATGTTACGGTATCGAATTCAATGGAAAACGACTCTTTCAATTGTTCATTTTCTCTTTTTTGGATGGATCAGGTCTAATTCCAGCTCAAAAATCTGTCTTGAGTTATGTCTTCAGTTTTAGGCGAATTATCTTTTTGCTTTGCTTGTATTTTCCAAACCTGAAGGTGTACCTCTCTGGTTTTATTATTTTTTTATTGTTATCCACGTCAAAATAACTTTACACAATGGGTCTTTTCGGCCCATAGTTTGTTTGTCCAATGGGTCTTTCCCGTCCATAGTTTGTCCATAGTTGGTTTCCCCTCCCTCCTTTCCCCTCCCTCCTTTCCCCTCCCTCCTTCCATCAAATCAGGCAAATACTCGGCGGCCGCCGACCCCAATCTGCGCGTGACACCCCCGCCCCGCAGCGATCAAGTTCATGTTGCGCCGAACTCTTTTACTCGGTGCATCGCCCTCACGCACCCCGCGCCAGAGTATCTGGCCGCGCGCGTACTGAAGGCCTGCGACTGCCAGAGCATTCTTGCACCTGCCCTTCCAGGATGAACCGCCGCCTTGGTCTGCGCCACCCCCGATGCTATAAAACGGCCCCGGTGCCGGGTCTTTGCAGCCTCATCAGATCCTTCCATGAAGAGCCTTTTTTTGATACTCGCCTTGTTTCTCTCCAACTCCGCGTGGGCCCGTCCGGTGTCCCACACAAACATCTTTTTTGAGAAGATCAATGGCTCCTTGGTGCCCCTCACCACACGTGCAGAGGCCAACTTGGACCCTTCGGCCTTGTACCTTGTTCCCGCGCTGATCCCGGCCGCGCCCGCCAAGATCTTCTTCCGCAACGGCGTGGCTTTCATGGGCTCCTCGGCCCCGTTGTCGTACGTGGGCTTTGTCGGGGATGCGTTTGGCGTGGGTGCCACTGGCGGAAAGGCCCGCATCATTCGTGATGAGACGGGCAAGATCCGCAATGTGCCGTTCTACCGCTGCGAGGTGCCCGGCTACCCGGACCTTATTTGGAGCTTCAAGATCCTGAGCAACTGTCGCATGGTGGAGATCTACCTATTGCACAACGACAGCTCCATTACGTCTCGTATGAACGCGAAGCGGAGAAGCGACTCCGACGAGGATGTTTCTTCGCCGCCGGCACCTCCAAACGACTTGGTGGCACTGGACGGCCTTAGCTTGTTGGTTTCGGACGATCCGGGTGCTACCTCTACGGCTGCTCCGCCGGTTCCTGCTTCGGCCGCTCCTCCGCTGGTTCCTGCTTCGATGGCTCCTCCACCGGTTCCTGCTCCGACTGCTCCTCCACTGGATCCTGCTCCGACTGCTCCTCCACTGGATCCTGCTCCGACTGCTCCTCCACTGGATCCTGTTCCGAAAGCTCCTGCTCTGGGTGCAATTCCAGCCCCAGACTCTCCTGACAACTCTGCTGAGGTAAGCCCAAGTCCTTTGGTGCCCGAATCGGAAACTTCCAAAGCGGAAGAGTCAATTCTGGTGCCAGAACAATCAGACAATTCTGCCGAGGCGGACCCGAGTCTTTTGGTGCCTAATTCTGAAGACTCTGAGGACGCCAACTCCAGCCCCGTGCCTGAATCCCCTGACAATTCTGCTGAGGTAGACCCAAGCCCGTTGACCCCAGGATCCGAAGAAACATCCCACGAGGAAGACCCAGGCATGATTCCGGATTCTTCCCAAGCTGCTCCAGAGGCAGACCCAAGTCTCACGCCAGAATCGGAAGATTCCAATGCGGGAGAGTCAATTCTGGAGCCAGGCCAAGCCGGCAATTTAGTGGACCCAAGTCTTCTGCTGCCTAATTCTGAAGACCCCAATGAGAATAACGCCAGTCCAGTGCCAGAATTTGACAATTCGGCCGAGGTAGACCCCAGCCCATTACTTCCCGAAACTTCTGCTCCGGCGGACCCAACTTTGTTGCAGCCAGAGTCTGAATATTCCGATGAGAACAACGCAAGTCCAGTTCCCGAAACCTCCGACAAAGCTGCCGAGGCGGATCCCAGTCTTTTGGTCCCAGATGGTGAAAATTCCGCCGAGGTGGACCCAAGCCAGCTGATAGTAGAAACTGAGGAGGAATATGAGGAATCTGAGGAAGATGAGGAATCTGAGGAGGAGTATGAGGAATTTGAGGAATCTGAGGAATATGAAGAATATGAGGAAGATTTCGAGGAATCTGAGGAGTATGAGGAGTTTGAGGAGTCTGAGGAGTCTGAAGAGCCTGAGACGTCTGAGGAGAAAAGCTCAGGTGACTTGCAGGAATCTCCGGAGAATAGAGATGAACAAGACACAAGCTCCAAGATGCCAGAACCTGCTTGATGGTTGACGACCCAGTCTTGAAGCTAGTCCCGGATATGCACCTTGTGTACGTGGCTTAAAGACAGGCAAACCCACATTGGTGTTTGCAAAAGACGAGAGACGATACTCTGAAGCAGCCGCTGAAGCCATGTGTCTATATTCCGCTGAGGTGAATCCGCGTCTGTTTCTACCCACCCATCCTTCTGAGAACTGCAGTGTACCCAAGCCTGGGTGGACAGAAAGCTTCATGTGTACTAAGTGAGAGTCGCGCGTGCTCCCAAAGATGATCTCCCAAAAGCGTTGGTCATTGCAGGCTTATTTCCGACGGTACAACCCCGAGTGATATATATATAATTGTCTTTTTTGTAACTGCTCCGTCTTGTAAAGTGTCAAGATGGTTTTGATTTTCAGCACGGTAATGCACGTGTTCCCAGAGTCTATGCCTTCGGTGCCCAGCCATTCGCCGGCTTGTACACTTCAGCCCTTACCACGGCTCTTCACGCGGAAATTGATGACCCTAAGGTTGGAGCGTATAGACTTTTGGGTAGCTATTGAAATTATTCATGGAACTTTGAGGGTTTCGTTGTTTGCCGTTTTTTGAGCCCGATTCGGAGATGGCATCGGACTAGCTTTGGTATGGGATTGGATGGTGACTCATACACAAGTCCCAGGGCGATGTTATTGATGATAATCTTCTTCGCTGCCTTTGAGGGTTATCCCAGATCGGGCATGTCCAGTGTCTTAAGACTTATGGCCAAGTACTAGAACTGCCGGGCATCACCGGTACCAATTAGTCTCTGTCCAATTAGTCTCTGTCCAATTACTCTCTGTCCAATTAGTCTCTGTCCAATTAGTCTCTGTCCAATTACTCTATCCAATTACTCTATCCAATTACTCTATCCAATTACTCTCTATTCCTACTTATAATTTAGGGGTTTTATACAGCAAAGAGAAAGCTCTTAAAAGACCAGTGGGCAACGCGTGGGGTGAGGGGTCTTCCATATTCCGCCAGCCCTACACGTTATTCCTCATCTTACATTGGTTATTGGCACATACCTTTTGGGGAGTGCCTTGACTCGGTGCAGGCTAGATACTCGTCGATAGCTTCCATAAAAGCGGCCCGTAAAAGCTCTCAAAGAATGTACCAGGGGTGATATGGGGCCTTGGCAGGCACTCACTAGGTGCCATCTATCGAGGACTAATTTTGACCAATGCATCATGCGCTTTCTTCTTATCCCCATTTACTACTTTACCAGTCCGCCATAGAAACGAGTAGAAGAAAAACATCCAATACACTTGCTAGATGATTTTGGCCCTCTTGCTCCACCTATTCTATAACCTGTACTTGCATTATTTCAAGACTTCTTAATATAAAAGGAATATCATCTTCGTTGCCTTATGGTTGTATTTACCATCACATAATGACTCTTTTCCTGTTCTTTTGCTCTCCTTTTTCTTTTGCTGTTTCCTTTTTGCTGCCCTTTTTCATTACTTCTTTTCTCTTTCCCTCTCTCACCTCGTTCTATTCTTTTCCTTACTTTACTGTTTCACCTTAGCTACCGAAAGATTTCCTTCAATTTGCCTTTGTCCTTGTCCTTAATATTTCCTTCAATTTGCCTTTGTCCTTGTCCTTAATATTTCCTTCAATTTGCCTTTGTCCTTGTCCTTAGTATTTGCCTCCTACACTTCTCTTTTCCCTCAGAAGCGGCTGATCTCACCGAGCTTCATCAGAACAGCAATTGACCAGCACATCGATATCACATCACGCGAAAGATCTGGCAAGACGAAGACCCGTATTGGTCGGATGTAACCACTCACCGAGGCCAAGAAATGGCGTGCAGGCCAGACACTATTAATTCGACCGTGAGTTTTGGCTTGCACCATTTACTTTGAGGTATTCGTCAACCGTGTTCAAGATCAAGGTTCAGGAAGGCTATGGCGGATGTCGAGCCGCCATTGTTGCCTGTTTGCGAGTGGCACACCATGCCACTTGAGTACAACTTGCAAAACGAGGGCTTGCTTTAACCCCGTATACCCATTTCCGGACTGCATGCAGTGGCAGTGCCGGTGGCCCTTTTGTTTTTGTTTGTGGCAGGTACCACCGGCCACCTAACCTTCATTCTTTCATTCCACAGTCTTGCATTCCACAGTCTTGCATTCCACAGTCCTGCATCTATGGACCTGCCTTGCACAATCCTTCCCACTGCCCCGTTCTTGAACCCCGGCTCCTTCACATTCCTCAACAAAAGCAAATACCAAACGGCCCCAGGTAATGTCTAGTCCTAAGTGCAGGACTCTACTGGCAGCCAGTGCTCAAGAACGGGACGCGCGTGGCAGAATGTGTGATTGGTGCATTAGGTGACTGCCCACCTAAAATGCAGGAATATCTCATTCTGGCTTGACCCGCCTGGGGGAGGCAAATTAAGGCTTGAGTGACACACATTCAGAACGCCTCTTACAGCACCTCTTGTGTGCAGGACGGGCCTCTGGGTGGAACGCTGTGCACCTGCCGAGCCTTCCCTTTTCAGCTGTGCTGAGCCTGCGCCCCTAGTAATTCTTGGTCATACTAGGTGGTTTCCATGTTGTGGTCTTTTGTCTGCCAGCATCCACGCACCAGGCGCGCGCATATTAGACAATGGGAACGCGCATTCCGTACTGGTCGTGCACTGCCCAGAATTGCACCTAGGCTGGGGGGTTTTCCGCCCCGCCATTGCGTGATGCCGCATGGAGATCTTATATTGTTCAGAATGCAAAGGGTCCAATGCGTGAGGAACCTCTAGCCGCTTTAGCAAAGGAAAACTGCCGCCCGTTCCGGACTATTCTCCATACTTCACATCAGCATGCAGTATCCTCCACTTAAGGCACTTAACCAAGCCCCTGTTCATTGCCCCATCGTTCAGCGCATCTGGTTCGTCTCCAACGTCTGCTTTCAAACGCAAGAGTCCATCGATCGGTGGTAACCCAATGCCTTTGAAGCTCGCAATGCTTTTGAATCAACTGGAAGAAAACTAGCCTTCCCGGCTTTCTTGAGAGCAATGCGGTTGCGGATATAGCGGGCGGTGGGGGTGAATAGGGTGGTTGCGACAGGGAAGGCGTTTTCGAGCAAATGAAGGCCAAAGCTAATAATGGCCCATGCCTGGTTGGTTTCATAATATGGCCATGCATCAATGGTCATGCATCATTCTGTTGCAGGCTCAACATGGTCCAATTCATTGTTCCAGTTCATTCTATTTCAGTTCATTGTTCCACTCCATTCTGTTCCACTCTATTCTGTTCCACTCTATTCTGTTCCACTCTATTCTATTATACGTTCCCTATGTGTGGATCCTCGAGGTTCAACAACCACTTGCAAACTATGGCATTCCCACCCAAAACAATGGCCAGCACAATGACCCCGGAATTCAGGGCACCCAGCTTCGTGCGTGGTTGTTTACATTCCAGCCATGGAATCCCGCGCAATCTTCTTTGGCCAGATTGTCCTGGTTGGCCGCCCCGGCATTCTTTGGCCGCGTATAAAGCACGCCTAATCTCCCTTTTCAGAGGCACTAAAAACATCCATGAAGATACCTTCCTTGATCCAGTCGCTCGCTTTTATTGCCGCTGCTCGCGGCGCCCTGCAGAATGCAACTGGCTTCTACGCAAAGCTTGATGAGAGCTTTGTTCGACTCGTGAGCTACTCTGAGACTGAAAACGAACTCAGTGTATTTGAATTTGCGCAAGAAGCCTCAGCGCCAACCAAAGTGGTCTTTCAAGATGAGTTCCTCTCGGCCAACGGCTCTGTTGCCTTCGCTGACGACCCCAACGCCGCGGGCCCGGTTGGTTTTGACGGAAAAAAATTGGGCTTTGGTCCTCACGTCGAGCGCTTCAACTTCGACTTGGATAGCGACAGGAGGATTCTAAACAAGAACTTTTACGCGTGCCTTCTGTCATCCAAAGACCCGCATTGCTTCATTAGGGCCTTGGACCGTGGCCAAGATCTCTCGCCTGCCGATCTCCGTCCTGGGGAAGAATGCAGGCCGGTGGAGGTCTACGCGTTGGCCTTTGACCAGGATACTGGGACGCGCTTAGAGGGGCCAATGGCTCCTGAGGCTACTGACCCCAAAGCAAAGCCTTCATCACCGACCGCCGCGGGGTCGAAGTCGGGCCCTCCCGAGCAATTGGACGCTCCAGCCCTCGTATCAGTTCCTTCCGACAAGAATACGCAAGACTGTGAAACTCGCAAAACGCCTGGGCCACTACTTAATGGCACCTCAATACCTGTGTTGTCCTCGGTGAACTCGTCGTCCCTCGGCCTAGAGCCCGCCCTCGTCGCCGACAACTCCACTGCTGTCATCTGCGAGAACACTACGGCCACGTCTGTGCACACCTTCTGGAGGACCCACACTGACTACACCACCTACTGCCCAGAAGAGACCACCGTCACCTTGACAGTGTGTGCGGAAGTGTGCCAGCAAACGGAGGTTGCGGTCAGCACTGCCACCACTTTGACCATCAGCGGTGTTTGCATTGTGCCAGAGACCGCTGGGGCGAACAAAACCCTTTCGCAAGCTCGTCAAGAGACTGCTAGAGCGGCGGAATCGTCAGGCCCAAGTGCCGTGGCGGGGGAGGCCCACGAGGAGCCCAAGGGCGGGCCTGCACGCAATGCTGCTGGCGGTGTGCCCAAGCCCAGCGGTTCTGGCTCTCTGCCCAAGCACATTGAGGTGGACCAGACCTCCACGCGGAATCGCACGGACATAGTCGCGGCTCTCGCTGACACGCTGTTTGTCAACGGAGCTTTCCAACCTGCCATTCATGCCTGGGCTCTTGGAATAGCCGCTTTGTTGTTGTAGTCAGGCAGCTCTTTTGGTCCTCTCGCACTATTCATGGGGTGCAATTGTTCTAGACGCTCTGCCTTTGAGATTGGACCGCTTCCTCGAGAGACTTTCTTCGTGAATGTTATCCTCGTGGAGTTCGTAACTGGCCTCGGGGAGGCCATCCAGGCTCGACAGACCACATCGTGCTGGATGTATATTGCTACCTTTAACTAGGACTCAAATACGCAGCTTCAATTCACAAGCAAGCTTGGCTGGAACAAAAAGCTGGGCCAGCCCAAAAGCTTCAGAGCCAGTAAACCCGAACACCTTCAAGCAGTAAAAGGACACCTTCAAGCACCAGTAAAGCCGGACACCCTCAAGCACCAGTAAAGCCGGACACCCTCAAGCACCAGTAAAGCCGGACACCCTCAAGCACCAGTAAAACTGAACACGGCCGTGCAGCGCCGGCTGGCTGGTTTCTTGCCGACCTGCTTTTCAAGTGATTCATTTCAAGATCCCTTCGTTCTTTTTATGTACTTCCGTCATATTTCCTTGTCTGCACTTATATTCCTTCATTTCCTTCGATTTTACACCATCAAATTTTTGCTCTGTACTCGTTGGATTTTTCGACAATAGTAGTTTTGGGCTTCTTAAGGTTTCAGTGCTTTTGCCACTGGTTTTCAGTTCATGGTTTGCTATTCACTGGTTTGCTATTCACTGGTCTGCTATTCACTGGTCTGCTATTCACTGGTCTGCAATTGGTGCACTATTTGAATGTATTGCTAAATACTCTAGTACGTCTGTGCTGAGGGAAAGAGATGATGATGGCTGAAAACGAGCAAAGTCCTGGCTTTATATAAAACCTTGGTGTCTAAAGCATTGGGGGGAGATCAGTCTAAATCGCACATCTAGTTTGGGGCAGTACACCACCCCTGAAGCCTGACATGCACCGTACAAGTCTAAACAAAAGACCCGTTAAACTAGAGGGCCTCATTGGTTGGGGCCACCAAATTTCCTACAAGAGTATTAGCTGGTGGACCGCCAGTCAATGTATAGAACATGGCAACACTGTGTCAAGTTAAAGGGAAGGTCCAGAGGAAGGCACGGGCGCGGCCAATCTTTGCGCGACCCGTCTGAGCCTCCGCCCGGCTTCCTTCTGGTATTGTTGTCCCCTTCTCACACGCGTCAAGATATGCCTCAAGCCCTGGGAAGGAAATGAGGAGTCCTCCCGTCTTTGTCCGTGCCCCTTGCGAATTCACCTGCCATTCTTGTTGCAGGAAAAAAATTTGCACCCATGGGTAGTGCGCGGCCAAGGTACGCCAGTAGAATGGAGAGTACTTGCGGAAAGGAGCTCTGGAGCCCCACCATCCCGAAACTGCGGGAAATAAAAGGGTACCACGAGTTGCTTCAACGGTGAAAATAGAAATAGGTCTTAATTTTTGGAAAGAATTTTATACTCATTTAGGACTAGCCTGGGTATATTCGCACTATTTTGGTGCAATTCGCGCGAGACAGAAACTTGCACGGAAAGCATAACACTGGCCATAAATCAGAGAAAGGCGCACAAGAGCTGAGATCTCCGGACCGGCTCAAATTTGCCATCTTGAAGCAGAGGCCGAAACATCTCGGGCCAGCTACTCGTGTGGAATGGATGTTTGGTTATAGTTGTGGTAGACGGAGGTGAGACAACCCGTCGCTTGTATGCACACCCGTGTCAAATTCAGCCCAGTCAAGATGGGCAGCGCACGACCAATGGGCAGCGCACGACCCATGGGAGACCTTTGTCAACGGATAAATCTTTCATGAATACACTACGAATTGGAGAATATTCCCTCACATTCTTGTTCGATAATCCAAAGTCATTCCGCTTATCAATGACACCAAGGTATCAACTCGCGGATCTCTTGTACTACGGTTTTCCTAGACATCATTTGTGTTATGTTCTTTTTGTAGCTGTTTACTTCAAGTAATAAGAGAGGTTGAATTCGTTGATCCCCCGTGTTTTAGCGGTCATCCAATCTTATAGATGAAAACTGGCTGGGCTGGATTGCGCCTTTTAGCCGGCGTGGACACCCGGTTGCACAACCTTTGGTCGATGTTGGGGGTTGGGACACGGCAGTCCCCCATTAAAGACCCAACAAGACACAAATGGAGCTCATCTTTAGACCAAAGTGGCGTCTAAGGCCGCATTGGCCCTGCATCTGAGAAATACCATGACGTTGCATTCTAGTAAAACCACGGCGTTGCACCTGATAAGGTGCAGCTGGCGCCGCCTCGTCTAAACCTCGGGGATAGGCGGTCGGGATTGGACACTCCTCTCTCTCCAGGTGAGTTATCGATGGTTTCACCTTATACCACACGTCGCAGCTTAATTGTGTGTTCATGGGTAGGGCGCTACCCATGGTGGATATAACAGTTTGCATGGCCGTCCATATTCTGCGGTGTCCGTTGTTAGGCCCTGCTCATTGGTTACAGTCATGGGGAAGATATCCTGGCTCGTGTATCCGAGCAGAGGGCTCGTTTGGGCGTAGGAGCAGAGGGCTCGTTTGGGCGTAGGAGCAGAGGGCTCGTTTGGGCGTAGGAGCAGCCGAAGTGGTCTTGCGCATCCGCTCTCATTCGCACATGGTAGGGTTGCACTCATGGCTAGTGTGGTGCCCATGGGTATTGGCACTCGCTTGCCGATGTAAAGTCCATGTGGGCGTCTCTGGATGCTCGGGGGTCTTCCGTGGGACACTGTGCAGAATTCTCTCTCAAGAGTGGCCATCGTTGAGAGAGCTTGATCGCCTTTCAAAAATGTCTTGGAGGGCTCCCAGTCCAGGGTCTCGACTTGATATCATGCATGGTTTATCTCAGCTCCTCATGAACTGCACGGAATGACCTCCCCGCTGCAACTTGCAGTATTCCCTGCTAAACCATGGGAAGATATTTCACCAGAACGTTACTTCGAGAGGCATTGTGGTGTATCCAAAACCACAGAGGGACCTCGAGGAGTGACAAGCCGGTAGCTTCTTCCTTGGCGACATTCCATCCAGAAGATAGCCCGAAAATCACGGAGCACCCTAGCCCCGAATTGGGCGTTGCCAAGCTCACCCACTGGCCAGTCCGCTACTCAGGAACGAGATCTCGTTAACACCGTAACTCTAGAGATCATGTTGGTTCGCGCGAGTGGGATGTCTTGTTGTGCTCCTCTAGAGCAATAGCGGAACCAGGCCTCGGTGATAGATTGGTCATGGCCACCCGTTTAGTTGACAAGTCCGGACTGGAGGAGCTGGGACTGCGATAGAGGCAGGCGCTGAGAAGGCAATGGCGATTGACAGACCTGGGCAACATGCCCAATCAATAATAGCCTCCCAACAGCCGGTTTGGCTTAGGCACAGTCAAATTGGGTCTTATGTTTCAGCGTGGCAAGGGATGGATCTCCAAATAGATGGAGTTGCATCGGATGAACCATCAACTGCGCCTTTGTTGCGAGGGCTTCGGCGCAGGGCTTGGCCTTAAACAGAGGCACCCACATCTGTTATCCATCCTCAATCTGCGTGTGTGAAAAACATGAGGAAGTGTTGAGATTGCAGTGGCGAAAGTATCTAGCGTAACGATAATCACTGGAGTGTCTCCGCACGACTTCGTCCGCGGGGTCGTGCGCGACCCATGACTCAAATTTCGAATACTGCTATAGGACACTTTCGTTGTGGACGGCCTGTATTCATGGACCTCCGCATGCGTGGACCTCTGCATGCACGGGCCTCTGCATGCGTGGGTGCATACAAGGTGAGTTGAAGCGCCATGATATCGAGGCGTTGCATCAGATGACCGAACGTTCGGAAATAGCCGCAATGCATAAGTACCAAACACCGAAGTGGCCTGATGTTTTTGACCTAGCTTGAACTTGGAAAGGGAGAAAATTACACCAATGGCACTGGGGTATAGGGATTTCAAGGGGAGTTAAGCCAAAAAGGAAGAAGCCGTGCGTTCATGCCTCAATGCTGCGTCTGCCACCATCCAGAGTGAGATTCCGGCGGGGCGGTAAGATCCCGCACGTGCGGGTCGAGGCGGCTCGGGACAAGATTCGGGCGCTTGTTTATGTAGCGCGCTAAACTCTTTAAAGGATACGCATAACCCAACGCTAAAATTGGCGCGGTGTCCCAGGCCTTAACTTAAGACTTCCCTTTGGCGTACGCCATGGGCCGCAAAATCTGCAATTCAGCTGGAGAAGAAATGTTGTAAAATGCTTTTCGAAACTTTGGTGGATTTCAGGGAATGAATTCGCCCAGTGAAGTCCAGGCAGAACACTCAGTGCTGATGCTATTTAAGGCGTCTCACTGCAGAAATCGGTACCTCAAGATAGCTGCGAGTGCGCAACAAGTATTCCCGCAATACCTAAAGAGGAGTGGCTGCAGCAACTATTGGTTAGGCGCGAGGCGTGAAGCAAAGCTAAACCTTTACCGCCCTTGAGGTCTGCGAGGCGGTTCCCAATTCGACCTTGCAGCAGAGCATATCATTCTTCATACATAGGGGGGCCTTTTTTTGCGCTGACCCGCGCCACCAAGTGGCTCTGGAAATGCAGAGGGGTGACTCTGAACGCCACCATCGGCCGTGCATGTGAATAGGAATATCACGTGAGCTGGTATTGGTATGAAGGAGTCACGTGTATTGAGAGGATAATTCCTATGCATTTGACAGATACATTAGTATTAGTGGGTCTGGTTCTAGGAGGCATCTTTGATGACACTCCAACCTGGGGTTTGTATGATTACTCTTATGAAGTTAGAATGCGGCTAGCCTTTTATATTTGGGGATCGACATTCACCCATAAATCAGCTGATGTATTCTGGAGGTCCAGCTTACCGCTTTAGGAGACCATAACACGCACAGTGGCTAAGTATAGCGCGCTCAGTCTTTGGTCTTCAACAACGTGGCTGGTTGCGTTTACTGCGCAGCAGCGCCGAGAGATTCGTAGAGGTGTTCGGGCTCCACTGCAGAGCTCTCCACAAGCCTTTCAAGTTGAAGCAAGGGTTGAGCCCTGGCCAATTGTTCAGGGACCCAGCTGAGCTCATGGAACCTTACGGAGCTTACGGAACCTTACGGAGCTTACGGAACCTTACGGAGCTTACGGAACCTTACGGAGCTCACGGAACCTCATAAAACCTTACAGTCCTGTTCACCCTTGATTGTTTTGCACTGATGAACAAAAGGACAAAGATCACGCCACTTTGCGCCTTACGAGTCCCAAACGCAGAAAGCCTTACCTATTCTGGAAGCAGTATCCACTGAAGCCCCAAGAATCGTTTATTTGCAGCCCGGAAACACAAAAGTGGGTCTATGTTATAGGTCGTGGCAAGGGCCGAGGCCGTACATGCCGTCTTCGAGAGGGCTGAAAAAAGATTTCTGCACCTTGTGCACCAATTCCGAGTCTTTTGCGGCGGTGGATTGAGTCCCCCCTTGAAGTACCTCCTAAAATCTTTACTCATACATGTGAGTAGTTTTCATATAAGTGCCGGGAAACAACGGCTTCCATACGGTACAAGCCCATGGAGACGCCCCATGGAGACGCCCCAAGGAGATGACCCGTGGCACATTTTTAAACACCGTGTCCCCTTCAGTGGCCCGCGGTGGAAGTCACCAGTGTATTAGCAGACAGGAGCTGAAAGGTGGACATGTTTCAAGCGCAGGCTCACTCAGCAAATGCAATAAAGCGAGCGCTCGCTCAAGCCATACTGGATGAATCCGTACATGCACCGTACCGTCCACATGTCGCGCGGTGCTGCTCGAGCAGTTTATGCAGAGAGATGGAAATATCAACCCAGCACCACAATAGCCTGTCCCTGGTGCAGGGTGGCACGCAGGAATAACTCGGCGGCACATTGGCTGGAAATGCAGCAGCAAAGTAAACTCGGATTTTTCCTGAGCTCATGCCTTTTCCTGAGCTCATGCCTTTTCCTGAGCTCATGCCTTTTTCGGCTGCAATGCAAAGAGCGAGATTCCCGCCAATCACTGCTGCGGGGGTGTTTTGGCCAATTACGGGGTCAAACGCACTTTTTCGGGGACACATGCAGGACCGCCTCTCTGCGCTCCTTTTGTCTAGTGACCGGATTCATCAACCCAGCCCGGCAAAATCTTGGGAACCACAGTCACAAAAAACAAACAAACAAACAACCCGTGCATTCTACGCAGCTCATACTTGTCCATACGGTCTTCTAGACCTAAATGACGTCATGTCGCGCCCCGATTCTTAGTAGACGTCAGTCCTTCGAAAACTTACACCTGGAGGAGCGCAGGGTGTTCTGCATTTGGGACACTTCACTCGAGGGTGGAAACGGACGGAAATGAACCAAATTTCCGGGTATCCTGTAGACTAAAGCTCCAAGGGGGACCCTATTTCTGGTTTGCTAGATTTTGCTGGTCTTTTCCAGGCGCTGTTTTGGAAAGTTCTAAAAATATTGTAACGTGATGCCCGGAACCTGAAAAGGGAAACTTCAAGCTTCCATGAAATCAGCTTTACGCGGATGCACAAACTTTTTTTTTTCTCCCATGAGGGGCTTTTCATGTAGTCTTTTTGTCCGCTAGCATTCGAGATCCATTATAGCCGAGGTACAGGTTACTTCTAGAACGACCATGTCCAGTATCGAGACGTAGACACCCTCACTGTCACTGTCACCAGGTCAGGCCACTTGCTTAATAGTACCTAAAGTATTATGGAAGGGCGCAAAACGTTGTGGTAATGACCGGAAGTAAGGGCAGCTGAGGTACTGGTTTTCCGAGCCAACCGTGACAGGCGCGTCCATCAGTAGAGAGCCGCCATAGGTCACCGTACTGCTCCCGAATGAGCCTGGCGCATGAAGTCGCCGAAGAAATAGTGCGCCATCTAAATTTCACATAAACGACGCCTCGGCCTCGGAACGCCCTGGGCGAAGAAGCCAATCCCGAGAGCCAGGCGCACCTCGCTAGACCAGAGTGCTTCATGCGGCCTTCTTGGTGCATGCAGCACATTGCACCTGCACACTGTCTGCCTTGGGGGCTCAGAGACGCACTTCTGGAGGCGCCCCAAAAGAAACCAGCTGCGTCTGCATATCGTCGCACCTCGTAAATGTTCTTTGTCCCAATTCGCGGTTATCTTAAGCCCACATGAAAACCTTGCATGCACCGAAAAATGCCGCACGGTCAATCGTCGAGGCTTCCACTGGCGCGATCCTTGCCTCGTATCAGTTTCTTCAAAAGTTGAGACCTACACGTGCGCAAAGCACTGGTACCCCTGGTAAGCCTCTTTTCCTCACTTTTCCTTATGATATTTTTCCTTATGATATTTCTGTCGATGACTTTTTGGGACAAAAACTAGCAAAACGCTTCACCTGTGTATTTGACATTGCACATATCTCGCGTCCTTCTTGCATGATAATAAGTAGCATGGAAAGAGTTTCGGGGGTGCCGAACATCGATTTCTGCAAGTTTTCAAGCAAAGAGGGGCCATCCTAGAACAAACATGATTACTCAATTTTTGTCACGGGAAAGACGAGGTTATGGAAAACCTAAGCCCAAGTGTCACGTGAAAGTTCATGCGGTCTGTGGCTTCAACTCTCAACCCTCCCAATTCACTACGGTCAATTTGTTACTGCGCCAAGTCAACACCAAGCCCGTGATAGCCTAATTGCACCGCTTGGAAATGAACTCAAGTGTCACCTACCAAGCCTTTTCGGTGGCGTGAGTCCGCATATTTCCGCCAGAGACCGTTTCGCAAATCTCGAGAAAGAACCGCTTTTCGATCAATCTTTCAAGTACGAGCAAATCTGCATGAAGCGCGTATGCACCAACGGACTGTCGGGCCGGCTTTGGGTACTCGGAAGCAAGCTAATATACACACTATCTATGCGGCACCCTGCATGGCTACATGCAGGTCACAACACTAAGTTTGGTCGTAAAACTTATAAAAGGCTCACAGCATCCCCCCTTGGCCTCGCTTCTTTGCCCACCAATGAGAGCTTATTCACTCGTTTGCTCCCTCCTAGCGGCCGTGGCTTATGCTGCCAACACGCCTCAGGGCTGTCAGTTCAACGACAGGACGAGACAAGGGTTCGATGCTAGTTTCTATCCGTTGGCGTTAGGTGATCGTGCCCCATTAGAAGACGGATATTGGGATTTCTACTGGGACATCATGGTTTTAAACGCGGAATCAAGCGCTTATGCAGGCGGTCCCCAGGTTTACCGAACTTCAGGCGTGACGGACTTACAGTTTAATGGTGGCCAAGATAACGTTAACGTTCCTCAGGAGGGTACAATTTATGGCCATACGCTCACAGCCTCGAACTTCACAATGGAACTTACCGGTTACTTCTATGCCGAGGAGGGTGGTGATTACAACTTGACTTTCTCTGCTGATGATGGATTTGCTGGCTATTTCGGCAGTATTGGCAATTGTTGTGCCAACGTCGCAGAGAGTACGACTGACGATGCATTCTTTGAGGGAATCAAAAACAATACTATTGCAGGGGCATACGCTACATCAAGCTTAGTCGTCACATTACAGCAGGGATACTACTACCCAATCAGAATCAAGTATGTCAACAGATTGACGCAATGGAAGTTTTTCACCACCATCGCATATCCTTCGGGAAGAACGTCTTAGACCTTTGATATGGTGTACCAGGTTAGCGGTAGTGGAGGACAGTGTGGATCGAGCTCTTCTGCCACTCACACCACTCACACCACTACCACTGTGACTGAAGGAACCAACAGTGATCACCCAACTCCTGGCACTTTCACCCCATGTGACTGTTCTAATGTTGCCACCTGCACTGTCGAAGTTGTGACTCCAGGATCATCGACTACTCCAGGAGGCTCAGGATCATCGACTACTCCAGGAGGCTCAGGATCTTCCACTACCCCAGGAGGCTCAGGATCTTCCACTACTCCAGGAGGCTCAGGTTCTTCCACTACCCCAGGAGGCTCAGGTTCTTCCACTACCCCAGGAGGTTCAGGTTCTTCAACTACTCCAGGAGGCTCAGGTTCTTCCACTACCCCAGGAGGTTCAGGATCTTCCACTACTCCAGGAGGCTCAGGTTCTTCCACTACCCCAGGAGGCTCAGGTTCTTCAACTACTCCAGGAGGTTCAGGATCATCGACTACCCCAGGAGGCTCAGGTTCTTCCACTACCCCAGGAGGCTCAGGTTCTTCCACTACCCCAGGAGGCTCAGGTTCTTCCACTACCCCAGGAGGCTCAGGTTCTTCCACTACCCCAGGAGGTTCAGGCTCTTCAACTACCCCAGGAGGTTCAGGTTCTTCAACTACTCCAGGAGGCTCAGGATCTTCCACTACTCCAGGTACTCCAGTTACTGCAGGCACTTCAGGTACATCAGGAACTCCAGGCACTTCAGGTACATCAGGAACTCCAGGTACTGTGACTACTCCTGGTGCCCCAGGTCACACAACTTCTACTGTCACCGCGGGAACCAACAGCCACTACCCAACCCCAGGTACCTACACTCCATCTGACTGCTCTGATGTTGCTACCTGTACTGTTGAAGTCGTGACCCCAGGATCTGCTGTCCCTACTACTACTACTGTGACTCAAGGCACCAACAGTGAGTTCCCAACTCCAGGTACTTACACTCCATCTGACTGTTCCGATGTTGCTACCTGTACTGTTGAAGTTGTGACTCCAGGATCTGCTGTTCCAACCACCACTACTGTGACTCAAGGTACCAACAGTGCTCACCCAACCCCAGGCACTTACACTCCATCTGACTGCTCTGATTTTGAGACCTGCACTGTTGAGATTATCACTCCTGGACCTGCAATTCACACTACTACCACTGTCACCCAGGGAACCAACAGTGAATTCCCAACCCCAGGTACTTACACCCCAACTGACTGTTCTGATGTTGCCACTTGTACCGTTGAAGTTGGGACTCCAGGCGCCCCCGCTCATACTCCCACCACCGTTACGGTTCCAACCGGAAGCCTTTTCCCAACCCCAGGTACTTACACTCCATCAGACTGCTCGGAAGTTGAGAAGTGCACTGTGACAATCGTGAAGCCAGGATACTATCCAAATGCCACCACTACGAACCCTGTGAGTCCTGTGGTCCCAGTGACTAAGACTGAGACCCCTACCAACTGGCTTACAACTGTCATTCATGGAACCACCACCACCATCCCATGCACCAAATGCGAGGGCCACGGTACTACCCCAGCACCGACAGACACTGTTACCCAAGGCACTGCCCAGAGATGGACCACTACCGTGATTGATGGAAAGACCGTTGTTATCCCATGCAGCGGTTTCTCGACCGTTCCTGCTCCTACTCCAGCTGTGAACACCCCTACTGAAGGTGGATCTGGAAACAGCAACGGATCTGGCAACGGTTCTGGATCTAACAATGGATCCGGCTCTAACAACGGATCTGGTTCTAACAACGGATCTGGTTCTAACAACGGATCTGGTTCTAACAACGGATCTGGTTCTAACAACGGATCCGGCTCTAATAACGGATCTGGTTCTAACAACGGATCTGGTTCTAACAACGGATCTGGATCCAACAACGGATCTGGATCCAACAACGGATCTGGAAACAGCAGTGGTTCTGGCTCCAACAACGGATCTGGCTCTGACAATGGATCTGGAAACAGCAACGGATCTGGATCTTACCCTGGAGCACCAGCTGCAGCTTCATCGTCGGCCGCTCCTTCTCAGCCTGAGGTTTCCTCTTTTGAGGCTGGTTCTAGCTCCATTGGATCTTGGGGCATCTCAGTCTTTATGATGGTATTCGCTTACCTCTTGTAAGTCTGAAAACATTGGTTGGGTTTAATTCAACAACACAACCGCTTTTCGACAATCAATGCCGATTGTAACTTTTATACGTTGTCTATAATGAAAGACTTTTGATAATTCTAAACCAGTGCATCATTGACCTTGTAGGGTATTTAGGTAGACTTCAGTCAAGTACAGCAACTTGACTTCAATGAATCTGCTGCCAGCTCCTTTTTGGTACGCAATATCGCCAAAAGCACCCCAAACACTCAATCATACAGTGGGTTTGTTGTTTTTTGCTTCGTTGTAAGGTAGCATAAGGCTTACGCACACTTTTTCGGGCTGAGGAGTGTGGGAATATGTTTCATGTGTGGCACGCAACGGAAGGTAGGCTTTACCTTGCAGGACCAAGCTAATAACTTGCCTGCCACAGTGTGTAAACGACGCAGCACGACCCCTGACATATCAGGCATCTGTTGATCACTGCGTACCATACTTTCCAGTGGGCAACGCCTTGTGTAGGGGTCATTGCGGTCAACCTAACGACCCTCGAGGCTGGTGGAAGAAACTAAACAACTCTCTCTTGTTACACCCCTGGGCCATTTGTGCATATTTTTGATCTGCACCTGAAGATTACTGAGACTTACCCGAGCTAGCCAGAAATTTCTGTATACACTGGCGGCAGGAAGTTTCCTGTTTGATCAGGTAAACAACCAGCAGCCCAAAGAATGTGAATGACGTTTCTGTTAGTACTGAGACTTGACCCTTTGAAGTTATGGCATCCTTAGTATGGCGGTGATGAATGAGCCACCACGGCACTGCAACTCTGACTTCGAAGAAATCATTGATCCTCAGTTTCTTCATTGACCATTTATGCTGCTGTACACCCCGATTATGATATGGCCTTCAAACATGAGCGGGAATGCCTAGTATATTCCTTACGGAACTACCGAGGCCGCCGTTGGCTTTTAAACGAGCGTTGGTACACTATAGCTGCATAAACCTCTGTTTCAGCACAACCATGTATCCCAAATAATGTCGCTTGCCATGTTTCGACTATGCAGCCATAATACCTAGTATGCATATCTGCCCGGACTGTACGCGGAGGATCGAATACAGGCTCGAGCTTACAGTTCAATAGTAGCGTGTGCTTTTCGGGTACGGGGTTGGAATCCATGCGGCTTTAGCTATCCTGAAAGGCTTTGACGATTTCAAATAATGGAGTGCAAGACTATGCCGAGTGGAATGTGGATACGTTGAGAACAATCCGTTTAAACTGAGGGAGTCAGACGCACAGACACTCAAACGCATACAGTTACTCAAACGCATACCGATGCTCACCATGGGTAGTGTGCTTCACAAGAACAGGGTAGAGAAAAGGTATCCCCAAGGTAAACACAAGGCTCGCTGCGATGCATATCAACGGTTACCACTTGTACGGACTCAATGCACTTTGGATAGGAGTTCATGCACTGTAGCCAATGATACGACTAGAGCGTGGTTGAATGATGACGACACCGTGCATGTTGGTAGATATGTATCCCTGCAATCATTACACGTTGGCCTTGCAAGGTACGACTTATAATCCAGTACATCTAACATACTACAACGTAATGATGCGCCATCACATGAAGCATCGTTACAGACGCTGACAATTAGTGTGTCGCCGATACTCAGCACTTGCCGAACTGTGGCTTTGGCAGTGGCTGGTCATGGGCACGAGCGGCGTTGTTGATCTGTTTGGGCTGGGCTGCGGCAGTTTCATACGCTCAAATGTCGGAGGCATCGGTGTACTCGGATCCGGCCTACTTGAAGATCTCCAAATATTCAAGCACTTGATGACACCAACGAAGTTACATAGGCTTTTTGGAACCTCTTTTTGGCGCCCTCACATCCTTTTTAAAGCATACGCACCAACACCAGAGTTTTGAGAATGAAGATACTGATACAAAAGGCCAAGAGCCAATGGCGTGTCCCGTTAATAAAAAATACTAATGAATCAGAATCTAGAGAGGTGGGCTTGTTCGACTTGGGTTTTACAAGAGGGCAGAGGGCCGCCCCAGCACATGAAGATCCATGGAAACACCAGTTCTTATGGTGCGAAATGGTAAAAGCGAAGGCCATTCATTTGCAGACCAAAGGTAGAAAAAGCCTCGCTCTGGGCCATCGCAGGAAATGAAGACTTTACATGTACAGAACAGAGGGATGCAGTGCAATGGCTTCTAGGGTGTTCCAAGACAATCAAGCCGTCACTTTTTAGAGATTTGGTGGGACGGGTACACCAAAGAGAAGTATCCAACATACATGTTGCAAACTAAGTTTTGGGGTTGAGGGATCTTCACACGGCGTTTCCGCATGCATACCGTAGGGATGTGTTCATGCATGGTGTATGACGAAGATCCGCATTGCGCGCATTTCCGTCGTATCATCCCATCGTGCGCATTCCCGTGCGCACTTGCATCGTGTGCATTTACCCGGCGCTGCACAGGTTCAACTTTATTGTGCAGAAACTATCACGTGCAGTGATGATGGGGGATTTGGGACCTCGAAGACCGCGAATTTTGCTTTCTTCTGGCCAAGAATTATGCGGCCGCAAAACAGTATGGGTGAGAATAAGCTGCACTGCATGTGATTGCAAATGATCTGGATCTGGGAAATGGTAATTCCCTCTGCCACGCTCCCCTCAATATATGATGAAATTTTGAAGGCGTTGATTAGCCGGTTCGTTATCTGCAATTGCGGACGCGTCAACTCGAGGGCCAAGCTGTTCCTGGTCTCTATCGGTGCTGAGAAAGTGCCGGGTGATCATTGCTTGTCCTCATATGGCTAGCTTCCCGGCATGGGACGTTGGCTTCTGCTGAAACACGGACGCTCATTCTAGAGGCCAGGCTGTTCACCCAGGAGGCATCAATCCAAAGCAGAATGCCCCACCTGTGTGTTAAAAAGTGATGAGACGCATGAGACTCCCGTTTCAACCGAAGCTCCGTAATTGGCCCGCAAGATAAGCGGCCGCTCATGAGTGTCCTCTGGCCTGCACAACCCAGATGCTTGGTGTAATTCAGGCGCGCTGCATACGATGGGTTTTCTCCCGCGAACTTCTCCTGCTCGGAAACGCCCCGAGAAACAGCACCTCCCAAACCAACCTCTAATTGACTACGGCAATGCTTTTAAAAGCCTGCAGAATCAGCACGATGACCTTCTTCGTCTAACCCCCTGCAGTCTTATCTTTGTATACTAAGGCACAAAGTATAAGCTGGAGTAGACTTAGGGCGCTCCCGTTGGCTAGTCCCAAAAGCCACCCATCCCAATCGGTGTTAGACGCCCGTGTGGCACACTCCGTGCCGATTCAATCAGCAACGCGTAAATATTTAAGCTCCTCAACATAATTCGTTGAATTGGTCAAGATATTACCGCCCGACATGAGCAAAAAACGTTATTTTTTGGCCGCGCCACCACGACCATAATGTGCCGGATTTGTCCGCGGGGTTCCGCTCTCCCTCCTCTTCTGAGGAGCCCTATCGGCACCTCGGGCGGCTATTTGAACATGGGGAATGTCCTTCTTGGACAGGTGGCTGGCTCGGATCTTTCCGGCGCCAGACCGTTCACGTTTACTGGCAAAAGTGTACGTCTCTGGTAGTGTCCACCAAACTGCTGAAGTTGGGCGATGAGAAATGCTGCTTTCTGTCTTTCATTTTGGCCCTTTTCGGAGTCGTGGGGACAGAGTTTCTGCGATGTCTGCATCAAATCTGGTTCCTGCCATGGATCTTGCTTACCTTATATCGTGCATCCGCAATACTCTTCGCATTCTTGTCCCGCGCATTACTCACGCATTATCGTCCCGCGCACTACCTTTCCCTTTGGAACATCCCCAGCTTGAGTTGCTTTGGTTAATTTGCAGCACGGCTGGGCTGCTAACGGTAGTCAGAAGAACCCTTGCCCTGAAGCACGTCTGGTGTATTTTGAATGCGTCTTTTGGTCGCTGTGCCATGAATGACTGCGTTCCTATGCCCTAGACCCAGTGGGCCGTGCACGACTGGTGCGCGGTCTAGACGAACTTCCAGTGAGAACGCCCCAACCTTCACCATGCTCGTCTCCACAGAAGAGTCACCATCCCTCAACACCCACCCGTAATCGCTTATTTTAATGGTGAAGCTGAAAGCCATGCAAGGTTACTACGGAGTCTGACAAATACCGTCAGCCACTTTTTCAATGGACACCACGACGCCATCATACAAAAGAAGTGAAACGCCACAAAGATCTCAGAAGCTTTGCAACTGCGACCCCCGTTTTTGAGGCTCAAAATAGACTCGGCAGTGTCTTACCTAGTTGATGAAAAGGCAGTACTCAGTTAATGGAAAACTAGACGGTACTGACTCGAGGCGAAACCAAATCAAGTGCCCACTGAGACTGACATTGGAAACTGAACCGCCACTAAACACAAGTCTTTCGATGTATGATCCCCCAAAGTCTCCTGAATCCGACCCAAATCGAAATGCCCTGACTTTAAGGCATTAAGAAGTAAAACGGTTCAAACCCAACTGAGTTGAATTGACTGTTTCTAGCCAAAATGATTGCTGCGAGGCCATTTATTCACGGCGTATCGCTTTAATTAGTCAAGCCAATATTTGCTTACCATGGGCCTTCTTCCAACAGTTGAACGAATCCGAGCCTCTTCAATTGTGCGGCCATGTCTATTCTATCCTAAAATCTGCTTTTGAAAATGCGCTAGATGAATAGATCAAGAAAGCCCATGTGTCTTGGAAAAGTCCCAGGGCTTCCCAGACTTAACGGATCAGCGATGTCACGTTCTAGATCACGCGCTGGCCAAGTGTGATATTTTGGTCTCCCAATGTTTCAGGCCGTGTGCGAGTGGTGTTACTACAATCCATCCAGTGCTCGGACATCGTGACCATAAGTTCGCCAAAGACAGTCGCATATCAAACAGGTTCTCAAGCGAGCCACCGAATTCACGCTTGAACATAAGTCAAACCACAAGGGGTCTCAAACATGAGAAGAAGTCAAACGACAAACGACCAGCCGAATGATTAACGACCAATCAATCGACAAACTACAATTCCAATCAATCGACAATCGATGATCAATCTACAACCGCCAAACTGAACGATAAACGATCAATCAAATGCGAAACAAGCAGGGGAAGACTAATGGACAAATCAAACCACAAAGCAAAGAGACATTCCAGAAGAACTGTCTCAAATGGGTGGCACCCACATACACGCGAGGCACTTGGTAACTAAGCTTCTAGGCAAAAAACCAAGTCCTACAAACGACTGAAATATCTGTGTGAATTTGTTTTTAGGTGCTTCATGGCTGGCTGGCTAGTCTCCTTTTTAAGCAAAAGGCATGATGACTTACACCAATTTTCGCGAGCATCCAATATTTTGAGCTCTTAGATCTGAATGATGGTCTCATATGTTTTACATCTGGGAGTCTCAAAATATCAACGAAGGGTCAAAACGGACGGATGCCATCCCGAATGTAACAACTTGTGAATTGTTTGATGAAATTTGCTGGTGTGACCGGACTGCTTCTCCATCACTGGGATAAATCATTCCGTCTGCTTGGTTTGAAAACTCTTGAAACGCTGTACGTGCGGATACACCTTGCAACTTTCATGAAACCTTAAACAACTCCCTGTTGACTGAGCGCGTGCTGTTTGTACAAATCTCAGTGGAAATTCCTTAACGAGGCCATTTACACCTTCTAAAAACGTGGTCTTTGCAATGGCACAGTCCTAATCCAGGGTTGTGGTCACCGAAAGCCAACTTCAATGTCATAGGAGGATCTCTCCATTCCAAAGAGTTTTCGAAATTGCACGTTGGCTGGATATGTGAGACATCAGCTAATAGCAGAACCACAAATTTCCTCGTGCATGGAACTCGCAGAGAAAGTGTTTTACCGACTTGTCACTCTGATACAGGCAAATTCTTTTCTTAAACCACAATAATTGACAACACAGTTATTGGCTTGGGATCCAGTGACTCTGGTGAATACAACTGCATTTCCATGATATATCTGAGAACTACAGGGTGTTGTGGCGGATATATTACGTCCAGTCGAGGGGACCCTATAACAGGAGTCCTCAAATACCGTTTTAGGAACGCAGCACTGTATGGCAACTAGTCTGAAGAGAGCAAATGCACCGAGCGGCACGGATGAACCCGAAATTCGAGACACACTTGTGTCACTAAATACCAATCACGGTGCAGGTGCCAGAACCTCATGGATTTTACACTTACCAAGTGCAAACATGCGAGGCACGAACAGAAAGGGAATATCAAAGACTCGTGGTCAGACCCGTGCGAGCATGCCTTTTGTGTGACTGGTGGAGCTAATCATGGGTGTCCAGAATAGGCGGTTATACAATTCATTTCTGGAACGGCACCATGTGGCGCCGGATTCAGCGAAGCCGACATGTCCTTCCTAGGATTCATGTCGTGGAAAAAATCATCCAAAGATCAAGCGATTTCGAAAACAGGTACCAGATACAAATGCTATGTCTATGTCCGCTATGCCTAGGGCCACTACGTCTGTGTCATCTGTGGTTGAAATAGCCAATGTTCATGAGCATATCGAACTTGGATGTAGCGCTTCCAACAGTTCGTTGATTTCATTCCCAAAGGGGTACGGGCCATCGCTATGAAAGCTCCATGTATTGAATACTGCCTTTTAAAGCAGGTTCGTACATTCCATTCTTTAACAGCTGATTTTTTTATTGCAGAGACTTGCTATGTACCAGCTTTAAATTGAAAAAAATTTCAGTGACTCTTCCAAGATCCAAAAGCAAACAATACAGTGTGTCAAAGCACAAAAATCAACTTTCGGTTGCGGCCATACCAAGTAGAACACACTATTTCCCGTCCGATCAATGTTAGTTAAGCTACTTAGGGCCACAGTGAGTAATGCAGTGGGAGACCATGTGTGAAA